>CM030361.1:181378592-181636092 GCA_017893485.1 Hemerocallis citrina
CCTCCTTGATGGCCTGTTGCCGCTCGGGGGCGAACTTACGCCTCTTCTGCTGAACCGGTCTACACCCCGGTTCAACGCTGAGGCGGTGCACTAGAAGGTCCTCGGAAATCCCGGGTATATCCGCTGCGGACCAAGCAAACAGGTCGCGGTTCTCCCGGATACACTACACCAAGTCGGAACATAGGGCAGTTGGCAAGGACTTGCTGATGAGGAACTTTCGACTTGGGTCCTCGTCCGAGAAGAGCACTTCTTCCAACTCGTCTGCCGGCTCGGACGTGGGTCGGACATTTGGCTCGGGGATTTCTAGAGTCTCGAGGGAGAGCACCAGTCCCCCAGTGGAAGTCATATAGCACTTCCGAGCCATCTCTTGGCTGCCCCTCACTTCTCCCACTCCCGACCGAGTGGGGAACTTCATTTTAAGGTGGTACGCCGAAGGGACAGCTTCCAGGGCAGCTAGGCCGGGTTGGCCTAGGATGACATTATATGCAGCCGGGACGTCGACGACCATAAAGTCCATCGGCTCGGTCCGGGTAGTAGGGGTCTTCCCAGCAGTTACGTCCAGGGTAATAACCCCTTCGACCGTTACTGGTACCCCCGTGAACCCGTGGAGCATGTAGCCGGCCGGCTTGAGGCGATCCCACGACAGCTGCAGCCCTCGGAAGGCCGAGAGGAAGAGGATGTTCACCGAGCTCCCATTGTCAACCAGGACCCTCTGCACCTTAAAGTTTGCCATGCGAAGGTCGATGAAAAGTGCATCGCAGTGGGGAGTTCGGACCCCCTCGAGGTCTTCATCGGAGAAAGTCACTGGGACGCCAAGGCCTTTGGGGGGAGGGACGCTGTGAACCGAGTTGACCTCTCAGACAAAGGCCTTCCGAGAGGAGTTGGAGGAGCCTCCCATGGGGCCTCCGTGGATGAGGTGCAGAACTCGTTCTTCCTCGAACTCGGGGGTCTCATCGCGCCGCTCGGAGCGCTTGTTAGCCCCCCGAGGCGGAGGAGTGTTGCGATCCGCCCGATCGTTTGCCTTTACGAATTTGGCCAACTGCCCCCTCTGGATGAGGGCTTCTATTTCATTTTTCAACGTCCGGCAGTCGTTGGTGTCATGGCCGTGGTCCCGGTGGTAACGGCACCATTTCTCTTTGTTCCTCCTCTTGGCCGGGGTGTTCATTCTCGGAGCCGGAGGTATGACTCCTTCTTTCTCCACTTCCATCAGGATGGTGGAGACATTGGTGGTGAGGGGAGTGAACTTCTCGAACCTGGGGGGAGGACGGCCCTGGCCGCTATTGTCCTTCTGCAACTTTTTGGACCCCTCCTCCTCTGTCGTCTTCCTCTTTGATCCGGAGGCGGATCCTCCGAAATTCGGGAGGCACTCGGCCTCCTCCGCCCGAATGTACTTCTCGCACCTTAGGAGAAGATCGGCGAAGTTGTGCGGGGGCTTCTTGGCGAGGGACGACCGGAGGTTGGAGTTGAGGACGTTCGACTGGAACGCAACGGTCGCCACTGACTGGTCTAGGGAGGCGATAGACCTGACCTCTGCAGTGAATCTCCTCACATAGTCCCTCAGCTTTTCTCCCCTCTCCTGTCGGAGGTGGAGTAGGGAGAGGCTCGTCTTCTCAGTTCGCCTGCTACTCACAAAGTGAGTTATGAAGAGCGTTTCGAACTGCTCGAACGAGAAGATGGAAGAGGGAGCGAGCCTGGAGTACCATTCCCGAGCCGACCCCTTGAGGGTGGCGGGGAAGGTTTTGCAGAGCATGGAGTCGGAAGCTTGATGGATCAGCATTAAGGTCTTAAAGCTTTCGACGTGATCAACTGGGTCGGACTCCCCTGAGTACGTTTCAAACTGCGGAGGTTTGAAACCCCTCGGTATGGGGGCCTCCATGATTGTCCGAGAGAAAGGGGGTCTGCTGGGACGGACGGTCCCTGCTCTCGACTCCTCCTCTTTGTCCATGCGACCGATGCGCCTCTCCACCTCGTGGAGACGATGGTAGAGGTCATCGTTCCTCCGCTGGTAATCAAACGATCCCCTGGACTCTTCTTCATAGGAAGGGGAGCGGGGACTGCGGCATCGATAGTCCTGGGATCGGCGAGGACTATAGGGGTGCTGCTGGCGACTGGGAGCTGGGAGAGGACTTCTGGATCGGTGGCGAGGACTTGGAACCCGTGGGGGTGTTGGAACCCTCTGGGCATTATGGTTGTTGGGGCGAAGGTTGAGGGCCTGCAACACAGTCTCCTGGAATTGTAGGAACTCGGCACGAGTGATAGGTGCCTCATTGTTCCTCGGGTGATGCCGATCCGCGGGGGAATGTGGCCTCCTCCTACGGCGCTCGGGAGATTCCGCCCGGCCCCTTCGGTCCGGAGACCTCCTACCGTCTCGGCGATGAGGATATCGCTCACCATGATGCTGGCGGGAGGCTCCCTCTCGGGCCCGCCTCTCATCTAGGTGGTTGCGAAGGTCCTCTTCCTTTTGGCGATTCAGGACGGTGTTGCGGAGATCGGAGGCTCGGGGGTGATGGGAAGCCATAGAGTCCGAGGAGGTGTTGTGAATCGAGACGTGGTCTGGATGGAGCGGTTGCTTCTGCCTCCGCTGGTTCTGACCAGCAGGACCATTTGGGGGTTGTTGGTTCGGAAGAGGAGGCTGGCCCTGTTGGGCCGGGGGAGGAAGATGTTCGGGCTGCGGAGCAGGGTGGACAGGGACCTCCTCTGGCTGATCGGCGGGGTTGGGTCCGCGGTTGGACCCCCTAGACCTGACCTTCTTGGGAGGCATGGTTGGAGAAGGGCTAGTTGACGAGGAAGAGGCGGAGGCTGTTCGTGTGGTTTTTCCCACAGACGGCGCCAATCTGTTACCGCTGATTCTGGTGTGGGGGTAAACAGATGAGATTTGTGAGTTCGAGAAAAACCTGAACAGCGGATCCAAACCTTCTGATTCCTGCCGCAACCTGCAAGGAAGTGCGATACACCGGGGTTGATTCCGGCGACGCACCCTCCGACGCTCTTGTCAGTAACCAGTGGTGATTAAGAAAGAGCTTAAGGTGGAAAAAGAGTGATTACCTGGTCACAGTGGTAGGGGGGAGGTATTTATAGTCGCCATGGGATTGATTAGGGGCACGATTCCCTGTGTAACTGTCAGGAGTAAAATCCTCACAGTCTGTTTAGGAAACTAATCCCTGATTCCCGGTGAGAGCAAATCAGGCCCGTTGACTTGGTCAAATCAGTGACCCTGATTTGCCTCTTGTTGGTCTGGGTTCGCCTCGGGTCGGGACCCGTACCCAATTGGAGTGGATCCGTTTTTGGGTTATTGGATCTGTGAGAAGGAGATCCAGTACCCGTTTCGGACCCATTTGTATGTGAAATTACCGTTTTACCCCCGAGCTTCAAGATTCGCGCCCAATCTGGACGGTTCCGATTTAACTCCATTTTTAGCCATATCAATAGGGTAACCCCAAAACAACAACAAAAAACAAAACAAGAACTACTCAAACAATTGAAGAAACTTCTGCTGAATGACTGAATCTCCTCCTCCAGCTCTCAAGTCGACTCACCGGGCGAGTGAGGATTCCAAGCAACACGAACCAACTTGATGACCTTGTTCTTAAGCACTTTCTCCCACCGATCAACAATAGCAACTGGTAGAATCTCACAAGTCAAATCCGGCCGAACGGTCAACTCAGAATAGTCGATCACGTGGCTCTCATCTCGGATATATCTTCTGAGTTGTGAGACAGGGAAAACATCCTGTACTCCTGATAACACTGGTGGCAATGCAAGACGATATGCCACCTTGCCTACTCGCTCCAAAACCTCAAACGGTCCAATAAACCTAGGGCTAAGCTTTTCCCCACCACCGAATCGAATGACACCGTGCCAAGGCAATACCTTTAGGAAAACATGGTCACCAACACCAAACTCCAAAGCCCTCCGATGGACGTCGGCCCATCGCTTCTGCATATCCTGAGCTGCCTGCAAATGCTTCCTGATCTGTACCACAGCATCAGCTGTCCTGGTGATCAACTCTGGACCCAACAACTTTCTCTCACCAATGTCATCCCAGCATACTGGCAATCTACACTTCCGCCCATCGAGTGCCTCGAACGGAGGAGCTTTAATACTGGCTTGAAAGCTGTTATTGTACGAGAACTCTACGAGATGCAAATGGTCCTCCCATGATCCACCAAATTGAAGCATACAGGACCTCAACATGTCCTCAAGAATCTAGATGGTCCTCTCTGACTGTCCATCAGTCTGGGGATGAAAAGTTGTATTGTACTTTAATTTACTCTCCAAACTGTTCTGAAGACTCTCCCTGAACTGATATCTGAATCTCGTATCCCTATCGGATACAATACTAACTGGAACCCCATGAAGTCTGACAATCTCTTGCATATACCTCTCAGCTAGGATCTCAGCAGACTGCCCGACACAAAAAGGAATGAAGTAAAAGCACACTACGTCAAACAGTCGACAAGCACCCAAATGGCATTATGACCCTTAGGACTCCTCGGCAAAGCAATCACAAAATCCATTGTGATATGTTCCCACTTCCACTCTGGAATAGGAAGCGGTTGAAGAAGTCCAGCGGTTCTCTGATGCTCTGCCTTAACCTGCTGGCTAGATCAAACAAACTGAGCCACAACCCTTTTCATACCCTGCCACCAGAAATGAAGCTTCAAACCCCGATACATCTTAGTACTGCCAAGATGGATAGAATACGAGGACTGATGGGCTTCCTCAAGCAACCTCTGACGAACCTCACCTTCCGGGACACATACCCTGGACCCAAAACGAAGCGATCCATCAGCATGATTAACCATGTCTGTCCTGGACCTAGACTCAACCTCAGCTCGAAAACGCTACAACTGTGTATCACCAGCCTGCGCCTCTTTAATCTGATCAACAAGGGACGACTGTAGCTGGAGCATAAAAATACTTCGTTCAGAACTCGGCAACAAAACCTCCAACTCCAACCTCCTCATCTACTCAATCAGATCCCTCTGCTGAGTTAAGAACATGACTGCCGGTCTACTGCTCAAGGCATCTGGCACCAAGTTTACTTTACCAGGATGGGATTGCAAACTAATGTCATAATCGGCCATAATCTCCAACCAACGCCTTTGCCTCATGTTTAACTCCTTCTAGGTGAAGACATACTTGAGACTTTTGTGGTCTGTAATGATCTCCACTTGGTCCCCAAGTAAATAATGTCTCCACAGCTTCAAAACATAAATCACTGCCGCTAACTCCAAGTCATGAGTTGGATAGTTTTTCTCATGCGGCCTCAACTGCCTCGATGCATACACAACGACCCAACCCTTCTGCATCAAAACTGCTCCAAGATCCTTACCAGAAGCATCACAGTGAATTACAAATCCGCCTGAACCATCGGGAATAATCAACACAGGCACTGACGTCAATCTGTTCTTCAACTCAACAAAAGCCACACCACACTCATCAGACCAATAGAACTTCTAATCCTTCCTAGTCAACTTAGTCAATGATCCCGCTATCTTCATAAAATCTTGGGCAAATTTCCTATAATAGCCAGCCAAACCGAGAAAACTCCTGACTTTAGAAACTGACTTGGGAACAGGCCAATCCTTCATAGCCTTAACCTTTGCCGGATCCGCACAAATACTATCGCTTGAGATAATGTGCCCCAAGAATGAAACCCTATCGAGCCAAACTCGCACCTGCTGAGTTTCCCATAGAGCTGATTCCCTTTCAGAGTCTGCAGAACCACTCTAAGATGCTCAGCATGATCTTCCCGATTCCGAGACACCAGAATATCAATAGTGAAGACCACCACAAATCTATCCAAGAACGGAGAGAAGACCCGGTTCATAAGACTCATGAATACAACAGGCGTGTTCGTAACTCCGAACGGCATCACCAGATACTCATAATGTCCATATCTAGTCCTGAAAGCAGTCTTCTGCACATCAGTCGCCTTCACTTTGACTTGATGATACCCAGAACGAAGATCCAACATCGAGAAAACAGCAGCCCCACTCAAGTAGTCAAACAAATCATCGATCCTAGGCAACGGATACCGATTCTTCACAGTAACACTGTTCAGTTCCCAATAATCCACACACAGTCGACGACTACCATCATTCTTATTGACAAAAAGGACTGGAGCACCCCAAGGCGAAACACTGGATCTGATGAAACCCAAATCAAGCAACTCCTAAATCTACACCTTAAGCTCTGCTAACTCAACCGGTGCCATCCTGTAGGGACTCTTTGATATAGACGCTGTACCCGACTGAACTTCAATATCGAACTCCATATCCCCCCTATCAGGGGGTAAGCCAGGAAACACCACTAGAAAAACATCCAGGAAATCCCAAACTACTAGAGGCGCAGCCTCACAGCCTGAATGCAACTCCATCGCACAAACCTCCTGATCAACTGCAGCTCGGCCAAGGGAAGACTTCGCGGCATGGAACTCAAACTATGTGCGATCTGGAATCCGAAACACAACTTTCTTGGCACGAAAATCAATAATGGCATGGGTTTCACCCAACCAATCCATACCCAGAATAACGTCGAATCCTTAATTCCTAATTACAATCAGATTGGCTTTAAAATTTGCGCTACCAATAATTACGGGACACTGCCTATACTCCCTGGAACATATGAAAATTCCATCACCTGTCACAATGTTCCAAGCCTTTGACATGTTGTTCCACTCCAACTGATGGCGAGTGACAAATCGAGAGGAGACAAAAGAATGGGTTGTCCCAGAATAAAAAAGAACATGAGCAGGGAAAGGGCAAACAAGGACGACACCTAAGACAGAAAGCAAAAGAGATAAGAAAGGAATGGTTGAACAGGGGTGAGGAAAAACAAAATGCAAAAGAAAAAATGGAAAGAAACAAAGCGAAGGAAATGAAGAAACAAAAAAGAACAACAAAACAACAAAAACAAAAGATACTTGCAACCACACCCTCAGCTGACTCAGCATCTGCAGCAGTCAGGTTGAAATCCTGACCTCTCCTGGGAGCAGCGGTCCTCTGACCGACAATCTGACGCTGCGGAGGAAGCGGAGGTCTAACTGGACCACGAGCTGCGGCAACTAGCTGAACAGGACTCCTGGTTGGAGGAACCAACTGCGGGTAGTCCCGCACCGAATGGTCAGCAGCGCCACATCCAAAATAGTGACGGTTGGCACGTCGGCAATCCTTGCGCTCATGCCTTGGAAGACGGCAAAAGTCGCAAAAACCAACTCTTAAAGGACCCGCAGAAGAGTAAGCAGCTGCCCTGACCGAAGAGGCCGAAACAGGTCTCCGAACAGGCCCACCAGAAGGCCTAGCAACTGAGTGCGGAACAGTCCACTGAGAAGGAGCCAATCCACCACTAGCCTGCTCTTGAGCTCTAGCTGCCTAAAGAGCCTCAGCATATACACAAACGAAGAGAGACAAGCTGCACCTTGATGTCTCGCTCAAGCCCCAAGATGAACCTACGAGCCCTATCCTCTTTGTTCACCACAAGAATGGCTGCGAAGCGACTAAGTCTCGTAAATTCAGCTGCGTACTCGTCCACAGACCTAGAGCTCTGTTTCAAGAAAGTCTTATATTACAATATTGCATGAACAATATGTAACAAAATTCCATTACTAGAAATAACGACCAACATGTTTCAGGGCTAAGAATTGCTGCTCCATCACAACTCTGGTGCTGCTAGGAAAGAACTTCTCCAAAAAGCTCCTAGTGAAAGTAGCCCAAGTGATCGGTCGTTTGAGCCTTTCGAACTCGGACCTCCACCAGATATGAGCCAAGTCCACCAACTGAATGGCCACCACATCCACGTGATCTGCATCTGCCACACTTGCTGCCAAAAGAAGTTGCTCTGTCCTAATCAACTACTGTTCAGCCTCCAAAGGCATCTCAGTGCCTGAAAACCTGTAGGGATGCAGCCTCATAAAGTCTGTGACTGTTCCCGAAAAGGGAGGAAGAATAACCTGCGTAGGCGCAACGGGCGGAAGAACTCGAGCGGCTTCCAAAATAGCCATCACCAAATCACTATGGTTCTGCTGCGTATTGATCAAGTGCTCAAGCACAACGGTGATAGCTTCAAGCATAGGCTGATCACCCGGGACACGAGAAGGACCTCTACGAGCCATAGTCCGCACAAAATAAAAAATAGTTAGTTCCAGATCAATGTTGATAATAATTTATTTATGCATGCATGGTTGGTGAAATGTTAAGCAGATCCCAGATCGAGCCAAGCTTGTCTAATATATCAGTCAAACTAATACATTAGCCAAACCTGGGCTCTGATACCACTAAAAACTTTGTCACACCCCGCTTCCCGAAGAGAATACGGAATACGGATACGTGACTAAGACCAGCAAATGATTTTCATTATCCATAAGCTGTTCAAGAATCTTTACAACATTCACAAGAATAATCAGAGTCAGAAGCAAAAGAATCAACCAATCATGCACATATGAACCAAAATACCAACAAGAATACTTGAAACCAAAATGTATTAATCTCAAATAGTCATGATCTGAATAAATCAAAATCCTGGGTCATATTGACCAAATATAAAAATAAATCTAAGTATCAAAATACAATATTGTTCAAGCAACTACAAAAATAATAATAACAAGATCCAGTACTAATACTTCATATCACCAATACCGTCTGAAACCTGTTCTCCAAAATCTGCAATTTAACAATTGTAGGAAAGAGGAAAAGAGAAAACAAGGCACCCGTCAATTGCATGTTACGGACCGCTTGTAATGCAGGATACAAGTACATGGGAAAAACTAACTAATAACATGGAATAAGCATGATGATAATGTATAACAACTAGCATGGCAAGGTGAACAAGTACAAGAAGCATGTATCAAGTGTCAAGTGAACAAGAATCATGTAAACAAGCATCAAGTGTCGAGTATCATGTATCAAGTGTCATGCATCAAGTCTCATGTATCATGTAGTCAAGTATCAAGTAAACATGTAGCATGTTTAAAGTGTCATGTTCAAGTATCATGTATCAAATCTTGTAGTTAAACTATCTAGGTAGCACTTCATGCAACCCACACCGCATGGTTGCTACAACAAATAGTTTCGCTTTAGATTTCATAGTGGACCATAGAGAGCAGTGTACTCAGGGACAAGTATCAAGTATCGAGCACCAAGCTCCGAGTATCATGTTTCATGTATCATGTAATCACGTGTCAAGTTGTGCAAGTGGCAAGTAACGTGTCTTGCGTGCAAGTGTCAAGTAATCACGTGTCAAGTATCATGTTTCAAGTAATCACGTGGGATCAGTGGATCTCCTTCCGAGTACATGTTTCTGAATTATCCACTATTAGATCTTTCCCTTAAATCCCGACTTGGTTATTTATTATTAATGTCAAATAAGCATGTAGGTGTGCCAAACATATCAAGAATAACATGGCATGATCATGTAACAAGTTCAAGTTGTAAGATAAACATTTACAGGTGCAAGATATCTCATAAAAGAATGAAATAACCAATCTCAAGTTCAGGATAGCAAGACCACACTGCAGTAAAACAGTGATTCCCGTTGTTACAAACATGCCAATCTGAATCCGTCGAAAGTCCTAGAAAATAGACTCCCAACCAAATTCAGGAACATAAATAAGTCATATAGTATCTCACAACAACATAACTCAAAACTGATTTGAATCCAGAAAATAGGTTCAGCCAGAAATCAGGAAATCGAATTTACAGTCAGGAAAACAGCATCAAAACACCTCAAACAAATCCAAGAAAAACCTGGGGTATTCCCATATATGTCTAGCATCAGAATATAAAGTTTCATAGTTTTCCAGTAAAACTAGTTTAGTCATCAAAAATCAGAAAATATCAAGAAACGATAGTTTAGCAAATCTGGAATTCCCAACACTGCTGTACGAAAACTGTAATATCTCGCAAACCGTGAAACAAAATCCAAATCCGCCAATGGGAGATTAAAATAGACAAAATAATCCAACTTTCATATTTCATAAATATTTTTCATACAGTAAAAGGAATTAGGGTGAAAATTCAAATCTTTACAAAACAGCGAGTAAAATCCAGCAAGTATAGTCTTTATAAATAAGCAAGAAACGGCATATAAAATTTATCAATAAAATCCACCAAAATTCTAGGTAGTCCCTAATTAGATTTAGAAACACTTACCAAAATCTCAGATCAAAATAATATACTTAGTACTAGTTCCAAAATAGTTTTGTCATCAAAATCATCAAGAAACGAAATCTGGAAATGAAATACACCTTTGTAGTAAAACCATCATATCTCACACATACGAAAATGAAATTATTCAAGATCAGAGGGGTTGGAAAGAAGACGGATTTCTCTAAAAATCATGTTTTATACTGAAGTTAAGATACTGACCATAATATGGTCTGAATTACTGATCAAGATAGATTATCGGCAAAATACAGAATTTTCTTTAGGAACAAAACCAACATGAATCATACGAAACATGATCGAAAAATAACTAAACATGAAATAGAGTCTACTAAGTGTCCAAACAACATGAAATAGGGTATACGACATGTCCAAAACAAGTATATCACATGGATCTCACAAGCACACGAGTTCTCATAATTGTTTCACATATACATCACATCAAGAAACAGTCACTACTAGGTTAATTCATGTCATATGTGTCGTGAGGCAACTATGGCCAAGATAGCACTATAGAGACAATACTCATCAAAATACTCATCAAAACAGAGTCATTCCTGGTCCTGTTTCTTTGAAGAAACGCGATCGGACGCTCCCATACTTCTACTCAAGGTAGGCAGCAAGTATAAGCACACAGTGGGCATGAATTTCGTCCCAAAGTGGTCAACAACAACACCCCAACATCCATTACATTTTCTACTTCACAATGAACAACATTGTCTATATTGGGGTCTACAAGCAATTATGAGCTACTCTTAGCAAGGGACATTAGATAATTTAAGTCCTAACTCATATCCACATATATAACTTAATTTGTGACGTATGCTTAATGTATGCTTGCTGTTTGGAATTATAAATTTTCATTTTTAGGGCTTCTAGCACCCATTTTTGTGTATTTATAGGTTAGGACTTACTCCTAGTGTAGTGTACCTTGTTGGAATACATCGGTTGAGTATGGAGACTCTAGGATTAAGTCATGTTGATAAATCTAGATGGGTAGAATGTCACATCGAACACGTTGGAAGGGATGACTCGTGCGCCGACGTACTCGCCGTGCATGGATGGATTCCATGGTTATGTTTGGAGCTACCACTTGTCGAGGACCGTGGAGCATGAAGTTTAGCAGGAGCTACTTGTTGGTCGGGCCGAGGTTGCGATCAAACTCCAAGCGTAGATGGCGGTTGCAGGCAGTCGATGGAGTCGGTTCGTCGTTTGTTCGTGCCAAGTGTAGGCCGAGGCGGGCCAACCCTTGGGCCGAACTTGAGGGCTAGTTGAGGCCTATTGTGGGATGGGTTAAGATCCATTAATGATAAAGGTAACTAACTAGAACGAGTCTACAAGTAAAACATAACTAGTTGTTCATAGCAAGGAAAGTTGATTACCAAGTTAGGGATTGGAAGTGGTAGATAGATTGCCTAACTAGGGGAATGGGTAATATGAAATAGTTCTAGGCATGCCTAGAGATTCATACATCTAATAAGATAAATGAAAGATGATTAGAGCTTGGCTAGAGTCATGGATTTTAGTAATCGGGTGATAAAAGAAATGCTAGTAATCATGTAATTAATCGTATCCTTAATCTTGGAGTGGGGTAGCATTGGTACTTCGGTAGGACTATATCCAGTCTTGGTTGAATGTAAGGATGGGCACTAGTGAGGGTGTTCGGCTGTCAGGGGGACGCATGGCATCTTCATGCCTGGCCCAATCCTAGCTTCGTTTAATACGGACAGGGACCCCGAGCGGCCTTAGGGAGTGAAACTCTGTGGAGGCTCCGCTGTCTTTAGCATGGATGCCTTTATGTCCGTGACAACCTTTGAGGAGGTTTGGAGTGTGGATGTCATCTCGACTGCAAGTTCTGCTCTAGTGTAAGGACGAGGGTAGCAGAGTTGTGAAAATCCTATATCCGTCAGGTCCTTTGTTGATCAATGCGGGTAGGAGGCCTAGAGAAATGCCTGGTGAGCGAGAATCTCTGGGAAAGGCTCTATGTCCTTCAGCAATGAGCTCTGGTGTCCGTATATCAGCCTTTGGTGAGGTCCAGGGAGACGTAGATACAGAAACATACCATGGATCTAGTCGTGACGGAGTAAGCCTGCGACTATAATTACAGCCGTGACGGAGTAAGCCTGCGGCTGAGATCCCGGGCATGGTGGGTAAAACAAGAGGTAATGGACACCACTATTGACAACAATGACAGGAGTAAGCCGGATGACTCCAGCCTCACCATCATTGGAATCAGAAACAGGAGAAGGCACAAGAGTATGATGCGTAGCGGGGGATCGAGCCCTATCTACTGAAGGTCTTCGTTTGGTTGGGGGATGTGTAGAATGGGATGCATATCTTTCCACCAAGCATGTATTAGCTTTAGGATCATGTGTGCATAGTGTGTGCATTAGATTAGGTCATGGCGTACACCGATACTTGTGTTTGCTCACTTTTTCTTTGCGTCAAATATTTGTTGTTGTTGAGGTTTGAAATCGTTATATTATGGCATAGAGAGGATAGCCGAATATAGAATTTCATCAGTTGTATTCAACTGACGTGCCCACAATTATTAGTTGTAGGATCGCCGATTTAAGAGGCGTGTGAAAACTCTAGCAGGGGAAAGCATCCAAGTGAAAGTTTACTGTCCAATTACTTGTATATTCATGATGTATCAAGATTGTTGTAATCATTGTAATCAATGGACATTGTAATAACAATTTGATGTAATAAAAGTTTTTAATTTCCTGTGATTTTTTGTTGTGTTGTGACTCATTTGAATAAAGATCTTGGAGTGTGTCACGAGTTCCTAAGTTAGGAATTCGGTGCGCTACAGAGTTGGTATCAGAGCTTTCTTTAAATTGTAGTCCAACACCACAGGAGATAAGACTCGGATGCCCCAGTAGGGTTAGTTTAGTATAGATATTTGGCGATCGTAATTCATTTTCTTGCACTTTCAACTTATGTTTTGTGATTTTCTATATCTATACTAATGCCCTTGTCTTCTCCCGCAGGATGGCTGACGGCAACGCCCCGAAACACAACTTGTGGTTTGAGGTAGGGGAAGCCTCGGACGAGGAAGAACCGATGATGGAGGAGGAGGAGCCGATGATGGAGGGCGGGGAGCCCAAGGATGAAGCTGAGATTAAGGGTAGGGAGCTCTCCGATGTGGAAAACCATCCCGGAGCTCAGCAGCTTTCCCCCGCCACCTCCCCAGCAAGACGTCGTGTAGTGTACCTTGGATCGGGTGCTGAAAGAATTCAATATAGCATTTCTTCAGTTGTATTCAACTGACGTTCCCACAATTATTAGTTGCAGGATCGCCGATTTGAGAGGCGCGGGAAAACTCTAGCTGGGAAAATCATCCAAGTGAAAGTTTACTGTCCAATTACTTGTATATTCATGATGTATCAAGATTGTTGTAATCATTGTAATCAATGGATATTGTAATAACAATTTGATGAAATAAAAGTTTTTAATTTCCTGTGATTTTTTGTTGTGTTGTGACTCATTTGAAGAAAGATCCTGAAGTGTGTCACGAGTTCCTAAGTTAGGAATTCGGTGCGCTACAGAGTTGGTATCAGAGCTTTCTTCAAATTGTAGTCCAACACCACAGGAGATTAGACACGGATGCCCCAGTAGGGTTAGTTTAGTATAGATATTTGGTGATCGTAATTCATATTCTTGCACTTTCAACTTATTTTTTGTGATTTTCTATATCTGTACTAATGCCCTTGTCTTCTCCCGCAGGAAGGCTGACGGCGACGCCCCGAAACACAACTTGTGGTTTGAGGTAGGGGAAGCCTCGGACGAGGAAGAACCGATGATGGAGGAGGAGGAGCCGATGATGGAGGGCAGGGAGCCCGAGGATGAAGCTAAGATTGAGGACGGGGAGCTCTCCGATGCGGAAAACCATCCCTGAGCTCAGCAGCTTCCCCCGCCACCTCCCCAGCAAGACGTCGTGCAGTGCACCTTGGATCGGGTGCTGAGAGAATTCGCGATCTACCAGTACAGCCACAGCATGCTAGAGGACCGACTCCAAAGGTGTGGAGTCGAGCTGCTGATCCTTGTCGAGGCCGTAAGCAGGGTCGAGCAGTTCAAAGTTAAGGCCACTCGCAAGATCAAGAAACTCAAAACCCGACACCGAGAGAAGATTGTGTGACTCAAGGCAGGGATGGATCTGCTAAGGGCTGAGGTGGCCCAGCTACAGGCCCAGGCGAGGCCACGCAGCAGGCAGTAGACTCCTTAGGCTTCGTTACCTTCTATGATTTGTACTCGTAGTTATTTTGAGTGTTTCGTTCTCTTTGCAAACTCTTGGTACCACTATTATTCTGTGATGTTTTGGGGATATAATGTTTTAATGAAACTACTAAGGTTATTGTTAATGAATGCATGGGGAATGATATTCTAATTTATATGGATCTTGATTGCGGTTTATGTTGCTGTCGTAAAATTTATCACCTTAGACACCTTCTATTAAATTTCATTATCTAGATGTCGAGGAATACTCGTGCCGAAAAACAGAGCTGAAAATGAAGGGGTTGGGGCCAACAATGTAGGCCTCAATGTCGAGACCGAGTTCGCATGCATGTATCAGGCGATGGCCACCTTTATGGAGGCACAACATAATTTCGTGCCACCACCCTGCAGCCCCGTAGTCAGTCTGGGGAATGATGTCCCCAATCCAGTGAAGATGGTAGATTCCTTTATAAGGATGAAGCCGCCTGTTTTCGAAGGACAGGCAGACCCCACTGCTGCGGATGACTGGATCTGCCAGGTCGAGACCGTCTTTGAAGTGCTGGAAACCCCCGATGGGAGCAAGGTGAAACTCGCGACGATCCTCTTGGAAAAGGATGCTGGTGTGTGGTGGCAGTCCGTCAAGCGCAGACTGGGTGAAGGACGGATCACTTGGGATGACTTTTTGGAGGAATTTAGAAAACACTACTTCCCGTTGGACGTTCAGGAGGAGAAGGCGATGGAGTTCATGAATCTGCGACAGGGAAATATGACTGTTCGGGAGTATGAAAGGAAATTTACCCAGCTGTCTCGCTACACCCCGGAGATGGTTCAAGATGAGGCAAAGAAGGCCAAACGGTTTGAACAAGGGTTAAGTCACTAAGGATGAGGATGGTGCCATTATGTATGTGAAGGTTCGACAAGCTGGTAAGGAGGGCGGCAGTGACCGAACAAGATATGAACCAAAACTAACCACCGCGAGGCAGGACGGGAAATTGGAATACAGGAAAGCGGTCGATGCTAGCCGCAAATTTCAGAAAGCATGAGCCCAGCCCAAAGTTTCAAAAGGTAAGTAATGGTGCAGGAGCAAGTAGGCTGGTGAAGTGCTTCGAATGTGGAGAATTGTGACATTTGGGGAGCCAGTGCCCAAAGCAGAGGGTGCAACCAAACCCCGTCACCTATTTCAATTGTGGAAAGGCGCGGCACTATAGAACAGACTGCCTCCAGCTGCGAAGGAACAACAATGCAACCACCCCACCCCGAAGACCAACAACAAAGGGAAGAAGTCCTTCCGACAGGGGCGCGTCTTTGCGCTCACAGAAGAGAATGCTGACGAAGATAAAGAAGTGATTGTGGGTACGAATGGAATGTAATTTTATATTTGCTTTGTACTTGAACTATGAAATGAAGTTGATGGAAATGTAACTCTTTTGTAACAGGCTGTTTGAATGTCAATGGAATGGAAGCCAATGTTTTGTTTGATAGCGGATCCTTTCATTCTTTGATGTCGAAGTCTTTTTCAAAGAAGTTAAGTCGCACCCAGGAGGCGACCCTTGAGTTAGCTTTAATGGTAGCTACACCATCAGGAGCAACTCTCACTATAGATGTATGTTACAAGGACTGTAAACTCCAAATTGGAGGAAAAACTTTAAGTATAGACTTGCTAGAATTGGGTTTGATGGGAGTTGATGTGATAATCGGGATGGATTTGATGTCCAAGTGCAAGGCGAATATCGACTGCAAAAGGAAGAAGGTGACCCTAGCCATACATGAGAAACAAGAAACTGTGTTTCAAGGGAAGAAGAAAAATGGGAAGATTTTGGCAGCTACAGCCGGGTGTAAAGTGCCAAAGGAAGTCAAGGGGATACCCATTGTACGAGACTTTCCACTCGTATTTTTGGAGGAGTTACTGGGACTACCCACACCAAGGGATGTGGAGTTCAGTATCGTGATCCAGCCAGGCAGCACACCCATATAAAAGACACCGTATCGTATGGCACCGGTGGAACATAATGAAGTCAAGAAGCAAATAGAGGAATTGCTACAGAAGGGACTCATCAGGCCTAGTGCCTCACCATGGGGAGCTCCCGTACTACTGGTCAAGATGAAGGACGGGTCATCAAGGATGAGTATTGACTACTGGGAATTGAACAAGGTCACAGTCCAAAACAAGTATCAAATTCCCAGGATCGACGACTTGTTCGATCAGCTACAAGGAGCCACAGTGTTCTCTAAGATCGATCTACGATCAGGTTACCATCAGGTCCGTTTCAGGGAGGAAGACATACCAAAGGCAGTTTTCAGGATGCGACATGGGCACTATGAGTTTCTTGTGATGCCATTTGGAGTGACCAATGCTCTAGCAGTCTTCATGGATTTGGTGAATCGAGTCCTACGACCATGTAACGACCCTAATTTTGATAAATACGTTTTATAAACAAACTAAATTCTACTAGTTAGAAAATTTTATTTTTGTTAATGAAACTATTTTTTTCTATGCACATGAACATACACATATGCTTTTTTAAGATAAGGCTTGTAAGGCCCAATGTGTCATTCAAAACAACACTTAAACAAAACAAAAAAAATGGGGGAGAGGCCCGTGTTGGCCGGCCAAGTGTGGGAGGAAAAAAAAAGAGGGAAAACAAGTTAGGGTTAGGGTTTATTGTTTGAACACATTTTGACTCATGATGAGTCTTTCTCCTCTCCCACACTCCACCTCCCTCATCTCCCAACCACCATACATGATGAGATGTTTCTCCTCTTCCCCATACCCTTAGAATCCGGCCAACCTTCCCCCTTTCTCTCCTGTGTTTTTTAAAACCCCCTCCCACTTCTTCTTCCCATTCCTCATCTTCTACAACCTCCACACTTAAGAGAAAGAGAAAAAGAAAGAGAGAAAAAGTGTCTAACTACTGATTTGGAAGGAGAAGAACCAAGGAGAAGAAAAGAGGAGGCCAAAGCAAGGAGGAGAAGCAAGGAGTTCTAGAGGAGCCAAGAAGGAGGACCAACAAGCAAGGAGCTAGAAGGAGATCAAACTACAAGCAAAGGTGGGTGTTTCTAACCTTATGTTTGCTTTTGTGATTGAATTGTGTTTTTGATGACTGGAAAATGACATGCATGCCTAAGAATGAACTTTAACAACTCGTTTTGTGCTAAGTAGTCCAAACGAGAAAATCTTGTTAAAAGATTAAATTTTGGGTGTCAGTCCGTAGCTCATTTCATGTACACAACTTGGTATTTTGAACAGAAATTTTTAGAGGATGGTCATATAGGTGTTTTACACCTTCGGTAATTTTTACAGATTTTTTTTGAATTATCCTACTATTAAAATAAATTACGAACTTGCATGCTGGTCAGAATAGAAAGAAGCAGTTTTTATTGTTACTGTTGTGGAAAGAATGACTTATATCTCACTGCATGCTAATGGGAATGATATGAAATTTTAGTATGTCATTTTTGGATGTATCTAAGACCTACTTTTCAAATTTCATGAGATTTGGACCACTTTAGCTATGTCAATAAAATCAAACAAATTGAGCTAGATATTTTAATGAACAGAAATGCTGTTGTTACTGCCCTGTTTTTGGATGACATTCAAAAGAACATAACTGGAAATCTACTTTGTAGAATCACCTGATTTTTGAGAGTGTTGTAACATCATGTTTCAGGAACTAGATTCTAAAATTTCATGATGATCTGACACCATATGATATTTTAAATAGATTTTATCCCATGACTGTGTTGATCTGATCTGTTGTTATACTTGTTAAAGATGGACCCGTAAGAGTGTCTAAACGATCTTATCTGAAGAGCCTTATAACTAGGAACTTTTAGTAGACACAGAGAACTTTCTGCAATGACCAATAAATCCTTATTTGGACAAGTATTCGATTTTATATGATTTTTGCAAGTGATGACAGAAACACAGTGAAACATAGAGCTCACTGGTTTGCACCATGTTCGTAGAAATGGGTTTGAACTTGTACTTCACTAGCTTAGAGTTGTTTTTTGAGGTCAAGAAAAATGTCATGGATGTGAGTATGAGTTAGGAATTAAGTGATCTAAAGTTTCTTGTTAAGAGTAGCCCATAGTTGCTTGTAGACCCCAATATAGACAACATTGTTCAATGTTTGAAGTGGAAATTGTATTGGACGTTGGGGTAATATTGTAAACCATTTTGGGATGAGATTCATGCCCATTGTGTGCTTGTATTTTTTTTCTACTTTGAGTAGAAGCATGGGGAGCGACCGATCGCGATTCCTCCAGAACGGGACCGGGAATAACTCTGTTTTGGCATGAACGCCAAGTGTGTGCTTGCTGTTTGGAAACTTAAATTGTTGTTTTTAGGACTCTTAGAACCCCCTTTTTGGGTATTCGTGGGTTAGGACTTACTCCTAGTGTAGTGTACCTTGTTAGGATACATTGGTTAAGTTGATACCCTAAGATTTAGCCTTGTTGACAAATCTAGATGGGTAGAATGTACATCAAACACGTGGGAGGAGATGACTCGTGCAGCGACGTACTTGCCGTACATGGATGGATTCCATGGGTTGTGTTTGGAGCTACCACCTGTCAAGAACCGTGAAGCATTAAGTTTAGCAGGAAGCTATTTGTTGGTCGAGCTGGGTTGCAATCAAACTCCAAGCGTCGATGTGGTTGCGGTAATCGATGGGGACGATTCGCCGGGGGTTCGTGCCAAGTGTGGGCCGAGGTGGGCCAACTCTTGGGCCGGACTAGAGGGCTAGTTGAGTCCTATTGTGAAATGGGTTGAGATCTATTTTGATAAAGGTAACTAACTGTAACACCCCGGATCCTCATCACCGGACATCCGTGACGCAACCAAAATCTTTGCCTTCCAATGTATCTCAACATAGAAATTTAAAGAAATTTTATTGCCAAATGAGGTCATTACATCTTTGATTTCAACCGATATCTTGTTCTTGGACAAGGAGTACAAATTACATCAACTCATTACAACCTATTACAAATATTTACAGACCCCACTTGTAAAGTTAACAGCTGTCTCCTGGAATGGCATTCAAAGGCTCACTGCCAAAGCTCCGCTGAATGGTCAATCTACTTCCCTGGGCTTGCTCCTCGGCTTGAGTCTTCCGCTGCGCGACTCTGAGATCTCTGCACCTACTCGAAAGGTAGCACCAGTACCTAAAAGGTGGGGAACGTCAGTACTTCGACTGACGCAATGCTGATAATAACAGCGATCTCCAAATTTGCAACCACAAACCATCTTGAATGGAAAAAGAAACGTGCATCCTAATTCCCTAGTGCTCGTGTATGCCATGATCTGACTAAATGCACCAATCACAAGCTTATTCTAAGCAAGTAAGACTTTGGGACTCTGGATTCGCATGCATCCCATACTACATGCATTCCAAACCCAAGCATGGCCTAATCTAATGTACAAACAAGAATGCACACGATGCACCTACTCTAATGCAATTCAATTGGGAACGCATGCATCCCATACTACATACCTTCCCAAAATCAACTTCGATTGAAACGTATGCATCCCATACTACATACTTTCCAAATAGTTCGCCTCTCCTGATTGTAGGGTTCAATCCCTCGCCATGCATCCTACCCTTGTACTCATCCTGTTCCCAATAGATTTTCTGTGCCCAAAGAGGTTGCAGTTGGTCGGTCTAGTTCCGCCACTGCAGTGCCTAAGTGGTGGTCACATTTTCCACTCAGTACCTGCGCATGGACCTTACTCAGAAAGCCGTGTCAAACTCTGGTAACAAGATCGTGTACCTACCCGGTACAAAATGACGTCAATGATTCACATGTAAAACAAAATCCACGTGCATAGGAACATGACGGACTCGAGGGTCAAATCCCCCTTATCCAATATGAGTCCTCCTCCCGTTCCTTACCCCGCCATCTTTGGGAATTAACAGATCGAGATACGAGAATGTGAACACAATTATGAGAACCGAAAACGTATCCCTACGACAGGAAGGTACAACACCCGACTATGGTCTGCTAGTGCTAATGCAAGTTACAATTCCCTAATACACCATTCTAATCCATGGCTCATTCTAATCACTTGGGTAAAATAAGATTGCCTCCAAAACTTTGCCTATCAACCTCTAGTCCTGGCGATACCAGTTCGGTTCTCCACTTCCCCTAGCTTAGAGTTTGTCCGACATTATGGCCCGCGTTCAGCCTCCCTGGCTTGCATAGAACTTGACGGCACCAGCATAGACATCTTACACCCCGGCAAAAAATTCACAATTTTTGGGGTCGACAGACATAGGGCATCACCCTACCCTAGTGACTAACTCGAGTCACAAAATTTTCCGTGGGAGTCAAACAAACCAGCAATAGGCACCCATCATCCCCAAATAGCGAGTTATCAACTATAATGTACATAGGGGAAAGGTCCTATCAATACTTAGTCAAAACCCAAGACTAAGCAACTACGGTGTTTCTGCCCGAAACTTAAAAAAATCATAACTCCTACAATACAACTCAGATTTGGGTGTTCAAGCCCAATCTGGAAAGGTAAAGACCTAGGGTACAACTTTCTAGTTGATCATAACCTCAGATTCTATCATCTAGGTCCTCAAAATGGCCTTTCAAGCCTCAGCCTGTGTACTTTCTGTACACTAGCCGCACCTTACCGGTAGCATAAATCACTACCTGCTCATCAAAATGCTACCAACCCAGGTTCTTTGGAAAGGTGTGGGTGTCCTCTACAACTCACTAGTTGATCATCAATCCAAATTATACCATTTGATCACCCTAAAACATACATTATTCTCAGATGTACCAAATCACATACTAAGTCTTACACAAACAGAACATTCAACTCAACACCTGGTTTCTGTCCAGTCTTTTAAAAATCATATTAAATAATTCACTCACAGGAATCACCTCAAACAAGGCTTTCTAGAAAGCTCTAGGTGTCTACTACAATTCTCTAAGAGACCACTTTCTCAAAATTTGCTCTTACAAAGCCTCAATTGTGTTATTTCATCAAGGTGTCTAATCTGACTGAATTCAGCACAGTACATGCTACAAAATCCATCATAAATCATATACTCATCCAATGGTCACCGAATATACATTAAAGAAATTAGACATCTTAATGAATAATATGCAAAAGGGTTCATGTCCAAATTCCAAGTATACACTGAGTTCTTCATGTTTCAAACAAGCATAAAGATCACACTGTTCTTCAGTCACAGTTCTAACTAATGTTGATAGACTAATTTTGAACATGTATGTAACTTCCTCCAATTAACTTCTTGACTTTTCCGTAGAGTCTAGATACATATTAGAAATCATGGTAAAAATTTCAGAATAAGATCATGTGCCAATTAATTATGAGAAATCTCTCAATCTCAGGTATCACAGTAAACAAATCCTGCTACTGCCTTACGGCACTGATCCAAAAACGGGTTTTATTAAAATACCAAAAAACCTCAGAAAAATCTAAAATAATTCATACAAAATCTCGACATGTAAGGAAACAATCTGTGAAAATTTCATCATCAAATTCCATGTGGTTTGTTCTCGGAAAATTCTAGAAAATGACATGCAGATCAAGATTTCATGTTCTAGTTTCAGATTCAACATTCAATCTCTTAAACAACCATTCTAAACTCCTACCACTACTTATGCATGCAAGAGTCAACAAGAAAAAACAAGAAAAGTTTAAAGAAACTCCCTACCCTGATTTGGTTTGAGAGAAGGTGATGGCCTTGAGCTTTTCTCCTCCAAGAATCCACTCCAAGTGAGAGCACCTTCTTTCTCTCCTTCTCTTTTCTTTCTTTTTGGTGTTCTAAAATTTCAGAACTTGGGAGAGGAAATGAAGTGGGTTTTTAATGGGAAAAGAGTGAGGAAAGAGGGAGGGAGGGCGGGGATTTAGGGTGTAGGAGGGGGGGTAGGCTACGTGAGGTGGCAAGTGGTTTGCAAGAAAACCATGTCTAGCTCATGGTTTTGGGTACAATGTTTGGGCTGAACTTTTAAGCTCTTAATTGAGTTATAAATAAGAGATGAGAGGTTAGGTTTGAGTGTATGCAAAGTATACCCATTGTAGCTTCATACAATTTCATATTTACGTACGTACTGTACTCAAAACTAGTGCATTTACTAGTATCGGTCCGTCTCATTCTCGCGCATTGTCAAGAACGTAACCACCCTTATGAACCGCCTTGCAAATCAAGACGCCCCCCATCATCATACGTATACATACAATCAAACCAACATTGCAATATATGCAAACATAGAGACTATATATATATATATATACATTGCAATATATATAGAGACTATATATATAGAGAGAGAGAGACTATATATATGGACTATATATATATATATATATATATATATATATAGTCTCTCTCTCTCTCTCTCTCTCTCTCTCTCTCTCTCTCTCTCTCTATATATATATATATATATATATATATATATATATATAGTCTCTATATATATATATAGTCTCTCTCTCTCTCTCTATATATATATATAGTCTCTCTCTCTCTCTCTCTCTCTCTCTCTCTCTCTCTCTCTCTCTCTCTCTCTCTCTCTCTCTATATATATATATATATATATATATACATTGCAATATATGCAAACATAGAGACATATATATATATATATATATATATATATATATATATATATATATATATATATATATACACACATTGCAATATATGCAAACATAGTCTCTATGTTTGCATATATTGCAATGTATATATATATATATATATATATATATTTATATATATATATATATATATATATATAGGGTAAAAGGGATATGAGCAACTTGCTCATTTAGTAAATGAGCAATTGATTATGTGGCATGCATGTGATACATTGGACAACTAACCACTTTTAGAATTTTCCAATCACATGCATGCCACCTCATCAATTGCTCATTTACTAAATGAGCAAGTTGCTCATACCCCTTTTTCCCATATATATATATATATATATATATATATATATATATATATATATATAAGTATTGTACAATCCGGGGTATTAAACTAACTAGGGAGAGTCTACTAATGGAATTGAACTAGTTGATCATGCAAAGCAAGTTGATTATCGAGTTAGGGATTTGGAAATGGTAGATAGATCGCCTAACTAAAAGAATTAGAGTTGGCTTGAGTGATGGTTCGAGTAGTCGGTCGTTAAAACAAATCTTGAATCAAACCTTAACCGTTAATCTTAGACTGGGGTAGCCTTGATACTTTGGTAGGACTAGATCGAGTCTTGTTTGAATGTAAGGACAGGCACTAGCGAGGGTGTTTCGCCTGTCAGGGGGACGCATGGCATTATCGCCCCCGACCGAATTCTAGGTTCGTTTAATGCGGACAGGGACCCCGAGCTGCCCTGCGAGCGGTGACACTCTGTTGGGGGCTCTGCTGTCTCGACAGAAATTCCTTTATGATCCATAATAACCTTTGAGGAGGTTTGGAGTGTTGACGTCGTCTCGACTGCGAGTTCTATTCTAGTGTAAGGACGAGTGTAGCAGAGTTGGGGAAACCCTATATCCGTCAGTTCCTTTGTCGATCAATGTGGACAGACAGATTAGATGATGTCCCGGAGAGATAGATTCTATCGGGAGTTGCTCTAATCACTCGGTAATGGATCCCTTGTGTAGGGATGGCATTCGGGTCGAACGGGCTGGACCCGCCCGGGTTGGATGCTGACTTGCGCAGGTTCGGGCCGGGTTGGTGGCTTAACCGGGCCGAGCCGGGCTGGGTCGAAAAATGGAAATGGCGACCCACCCAACCCGTGAACCCTTTCGGGTCCAACCCGGGTCGGTTCGGGTCGGGTCGTTGGTTGGCCCGTTAAGATAGTTTTTTTTAAAAAAAACTTTAAAAAATAATAATAATAATAATAATAAACATTAAAAATTGTAATAATAATAATAAGATTGAAAGAGTGAAATTGCCAAAAAATATTGAAATATTATTCATATGATTTCAAGTTATACAAGTTTCACAATTTCTAATAAGAAATAATGAATTCACAAATTTGTTTTATACACTAACATATTTCTTATATACAATTTCAATTTACTTCAATTTTTCTAATTTGAAATAGCAAGCAAAGATTTAATACAATTTTTTTTTATCTATTTACCATTGTCTTCAAGTTGATGGCCTTCAATTCATTGTTGTTGACTTGTTGTTGTTGGTCTTGAATTCTTCATTTTGGTTGCTATTGTTCTTATTGTTGTTGTTGTTCTTCTTCTTCTTCCGGCGAGTTGCTCCCACTTGTGAACGAAGACAATGCTTTTCCTTGTGTCCTATTTTCAGCCTTCAGCCAGTCTTCTGTGCAAACGAGCATCTCTAATGAGTCGGGCTTCAAGCGATTCCTATAATCAGTTAGAACCCTACAACTTGAAGAAATGCACTTTCAGAAGCAACTGTAGAGACAAGAGGAGTTAGTAGATCTTTAGCCATATATTTAAGAATACTATAAGTGTGTTCATGGTCTTTCCACCATTGTAAAATATCTAGTGAAGAAGTAAAAGACTCAGAATCTTGTTGATTATACCAATGTAATTCATATGGTTGATTAATCTTATGTTTTTTTGATTGAATTTGTGTAAGTAAATTAAATATTCTATCATCAAATTTACTTTTACCCTTACCTTTGGAAGTAGCAGAAGAAGAACTAACTACAGAAGTTTGTACTACTAGAAGCAAAAGATTTATCGTAATAATCATACAAGTTATTTAATGTAGATTCAAATTTAACTAAAAAAGAAGCGCAATCAATTTCTATTTCTACATTTTTCCCAAGTAATGCAAAAAATATTTCAATCAAACTCTTCGTACCTTCTAATTTGATACGAGGATCCATAACGATAGCAACACAAAACAACATAGAAGGATGATTAAAATACTTCAAAAAAAATTTGTATGCAGGTTTTACAATATCACCAACATAAGCATCATTTAACATTTCGTTAGATGTTTGCATCATAGTAACTATTGAAATAAAAATGCTACTAGAAGTAGATTCATGTGATTTTGAAAATTTTAAAGTGCGGTTTTAAAAGGTTCTAAAAATTTCAACAAAGATTCGACATAAAACCAATCGGTGAGAGTTATTTCAAAATTTGGCATATTTTTTAAGATACAAAAATTATTTACAGCTGCTTTATATTCGGTAACAACATGTAGTAAATCAAAAGTTGAGCTCCATCGGTGTTTAACATCATTTGGAAATCTTCTAAAAGGTACATTTGAAATCCTACACCAATATTTCCATTCTTGAAATACGCTGGGACTTAATGCAATAAAATGTACACAATTTCTAATTTTAAGTATATATGGATCGGCTATTTTTAATGCATTTTGAACACATAAATTTAAAATATGACATGCACATCTAATATGAAAAATATTGTCAGATGGAGGTTTTAATGCGGAATTTAAAGTACTAATTGATGCATTGTTATTAGATGCATTATCAAAACTAATACACATAATTTTATTGCAAATATGAAAAACATCACATTTCAGCGCCACTATGGGGATAGGGCAACGCGGCAAGTGATATGATTCTTTTTTGAAGAATCCATCATTGTCGATCCAATGACAGGTTATTTCCATCATTCGAATATTGTTGACACCCATCCAACAATCCGAAGTTAAACTAATCTACAAGTTAAACTCCATAAAATTGCAATCAAAGCGTCATTCATTTCATTGTACACTTTAAAACAATCCGATTTGCAAGTATTTCTCGGGATTCTTCTAAAATGAGGATTTAAGGCCGTTTGATTAAAATTTTCCAAGTCCCTACTCTCGAGATAGAAAAATGGTAACTCTTCCTTTATTACTAATCGGGCCATTTTCCGACGAACAAGATCGGGATCATAAGGGTGGCTATCAACTAGACCGGTCCTAGGGTGAATTTTTTGTTGGCCGGGTAGGTCAACAAGAAGGTCTTTATGGTTATTTTGGATGTGTCTACTAATTGTACCGGTGCCATCACCCCTTTTGAATTTGTATGCCTTAGAACATATTTTACAAACTTTCAAACCTATACCCGGAGTTTCTTCGTCCAGGATAAAATCATAAAATTTATGTCAATCAATACTTTCCCCTCTACTTTTCCTACCACTACGAGGTTGTGTTGTTTCTGTTGGTTGTTGTTCTTCTTCTTCTTCTAATTGTATGTCTCCTACAAACTCATCGTGTGTACCCCATTGTTGGGGATCATGGAACTCTTCGGCGGGCCCACTAATTGGGACAATTGGTGGCCTACGGGAAGTGCCGGTGGAATCTTGCCCACTTTGTCTACGACCGCTACCGCGTGATCTAGACATAATGTAGTAATGTATGTAAAAAAAACTACACAATGTAGGAGTAATGAGTTACAAAAAAAATCTAGAAAACAAGAGGGTTGAGATAGAGAAGATCAAAAAACCAACAAACGGTTAAGATACGAAAAATTATAACTACAACAAAAATAAAATAAGAAGAAGATAGCTATGAAATTTTGATACCGTTCACCGTGGATATGCGTATATAAAAAAAACCGTAAAAATAAGAATAGAAGTAGAAGTAGAAATCCTCAAATCCGGAACTGAAGAGTTGAGGAGAGCGTGTAGGAGAGTTGAAAACTTGATCACTTGGAGTTGGAAGAGAGTTGAAGAGTTGAAGACGTTGTTGAATTTTGATTTCGATACGATCGGAATTTGATCGTGTGTATGCCTTGAACACTTGTTTGTTCAATACTTCAATTGTTCACAAATTGCTTAGAAATGACTAATAATAGTAGAGAGAGTAAGGTGTGATTTTTTTTTTAATGGGGTTTTTGGGGGGTATTTATAGGGTTTTAAAAAAACCAAAAAAATAGCAAAACGGCTCTATTGCTGCTATCTCTGGTGTACAGTGCCCAACCCAACGGCACACTGACCCACGGGTCAACGGTTGGCTCGTGGTAGGTCGAATGTTTGACCCGTTCAGGTCAAATGGTTCGCAACCCGTGGGTCGACCCAAGGGTTGGCGGGCGGGTTGGGGTGATTTTAGCGGGTTCGCGGGCCGGGTTCAGCGGGTTCAATTCGGTATTTTGGCGACCCGGGTCGACCCATTACTGTTCACGGGTTCGACCCGAACCCGAACTGCCATTTCGCGGGCTGGGTTATACGGGCGGGTCGCGGGCGGGTCGGTGGTTGACCCGGCCCACTTGCCATCCCTACCCTTGTGCCCATATATCGGCTTTTGGTGAGGTTCGGAGAGACGTGAATACAGCAACATATCAGGTAAGCCGATTTAATTACAGTCACACAGGGTAAGCCTGCAACTGAGATCCCGGGCATAGTGGATAAAATATGAGGATTGGACACCACTATTGACAGCAGTGACTGAAGTCACACCAGGGGCCTGCAGCCTCACCATCACTGGAATTAGAAACAGGAGAGAGCACAAGGTTAGGATGCATAACGGGGGTTCGAGCCCCATTAAATTAAAGAACGTCGTTTGGTTGGGCAGGTGTGTAGTATGGGATGCATATTTTTCAACCAAGCATGCATTAGCTTTAGGAGCATTGTGTGCATATTGTGTGCATTAGTTTAGGCCATGGCATACACCGACACATGTTTGACATCACTTTTTCCTTGGCTCAAATATTTGTGTTTGTTGAGGTTAGAATCGCTATATTATGGTGTAGAAAGGATAGCCGAATATAGTATTTCGTCAGTTGTAATCAACTGGCGTGCCTACAGTTATCAGTGCAGGACTGCCGAGTTGGGAGCATAGGAAAGCTCTAGCAAAGGAAAGCATCCAAGTGAAAGTTACTGTCCAAATTCTATTTTACATTCTTGTTGTAACAATTAATTGTAATTGTTGTAATCATTGGACATTGTAATAACAATTCGATGTAATAAAAGTTTTTAATTTCCTGTGATTTTTTTTTGTGTTATGACTCATTTGAAGAAAGATCCTAGAGTGTGTCACGAGTACCTATGTTAGAAATTCGGGGCGCTACAGGCCATTCATCGACTCATTTGTAGTGGTCTTCATGAACAACATTCTGGTGTACTTAAAGACCGCGGAGGATCATGCCAAGCATTTTTCTGCAGTTCTGAGCAAGCTTCAAGAGCAAGAGTTGTACACGAAGCTTTCCAAGTGCGAATTGTGGAAGTCGGAAGTAGCTTTCCTTAGCCATGTCCTTTCTAAGGAGGGAGTGTCCACTGACCCACAGAAGATAGAGGCGGTAAAGGATTGGCCTCAGCCAAGGACAGTGAAGGAAGTGAGGAGCTTTTTAGGTTTGACCAGGTACTATAGGAAGTTCATTCATGATTATGCCAAGATTGCGGTATCACTCACAGATTTGACCAGGAAGGACAAGAAGTTTGAATGGACCAACAAGTGTGAAGCCTGTTTCCAGGAGCTGAAGAACCGACTGATGTCAGCAACGGTTTTGGTCTTACCTCAACTGGATAATTGGTACTTGTTCTCCAGTGATTGGGCTTTGGATGTGTTTTGATGCAAGAAGGGAAAGTCATTGCCTATGGATCGAGGCAGCTCTGACCACATGAGAAGAACTATCTAACTCATGACTTAGAGTTAGTTGTTATCATCTTTGCTTCGAAGATATGGAGACATTATATCTACGGAGCAAGGGTGGAGATGTACACAGACCATAAGAGCTTAAAGTATATCTATCAGCAGTAGGACTTAAACCTGAGGTAGAGGCAATGGTTGGAAGTGTTAGAAGATATCAGGCTGGAGATTTTGTACCATCTAGGAAAGGCTAACGTGGTGGTAGATGCACTCAGAAGGAAAAGAAGCATTTTCATGCTGACAGCTACAATGAAGGAGTTAGAAGAAGAAATAAGGCGAGCCAGTATCGAAATGATTTCTCGAGGGTTGGGTGCTATATTAGCTCGATTAGAGCTCCAACCAAGTCTGAAGGACCGAGTGAAGAGGAGTCAAGATGGCGATGTGGAGACCTAGGCACTCAAGGAGCAAGTGAACGAAGGGATTCTTCCTAAGTTCAATGTTAAGGAAGGAGTGCTATGGTTTGAAGACCGGTTGTATATGCCAAAGGCGGCGGATCTTAGGGAGAAGATCATGAAGGAAGCACACACCTCCTTGCTGGCAGTTCATCCAGGGAGCACGAAGATGTATCGAGACGTGAAGCAGTTCTATTGGTGGGTCGGAATGAAGCAAGATATAGCGGAGTTCGTAGCTAGATGTCTCACTTGTCAGAGGGTAAAGGCAGAAAACCAGAAGCTCGAAGGGTTACTACAGCCATTGCCTATTCCAGTATGGAAGTGGAAGAACATCAGTATAGATTTCGTCATGGGATTACCAAGGAGTTCCAGAGGGAATGATTCCATTTGGGTGGTCGTGGACCGGTTAACGAAATCAGCGCATTTTATACCGGTGAAGATATCCTGGTCTTTGGAGAAGTTGGCAGAAGTCTACATTCAGGAGATCGTGAGACTACACGGTGTACCAGTATCTATAGTTTCTGACAGAGACGCAAGGTTTACCTCATGGTTTTGGAAGAGTATGCAAACAGCACTAGGGACAAGGACAAATTTCAGTACGGCTTTTCACCTATAAACCGATGGACAAACAGAAAGGGTGAACAGAATTTTGGAGGATATGCTCCGAGCATGCATCTTGGACTTCAGAGGGAGCTGGGAGAAGCATCTAGCGCTGGCTAAATTTGCTTACAACAATAGCTACCAGGCTAGTATCGGGATGGCCCCATTCGAAGCACGATACGGGAGGAAGTGTAGGACACCCGTATGCTGGTATGAAATGGGCAAGAGGCAGATGTTCAGATCAGAAATTGTACAGCAGACTTCGGAGAAGGTTGAATTGATAAGAAAGATGCTGCATATCGCACAGAGTAGGCAGAAAAGATATACCGATACCCGCTGTCGAGAGCTAGAATTTGAGGAAGGAGATTCTGTATTCTTGAAGGTCTCACCGACCAAGGGCGTAGTTATATTTGGAAGGGGTGGCAAGCTGGCTCCGAGGTACATTAGACCCTACAAAATCTTCAAAAGAGTCGGTAAAGCCGCCTACAGGTTTGAACTACCCCCCGAGTTAGCTCAAGTGCATAATGTTTTCCACGTCTCCATGCTGAAGAAGTACGTGCCAGACCCGAGTCATCAACTGCCCGAAATTCCAGAAGACTTGCAAGTGGACCTCTCCTACAAGGAACAACCTGTGCAGATAATAGATCGTCAAGAGAAGGTGCTGAGAAACAAGATCATTCCCATGGTCAAGGTTCTCTGGAGGAATCAATTCGTCGAAGAAGCTACTTGGGAGCCACAGAGCCGAATGCAGGAGACTTACCCGGAGTTGTTTGTGTGAAATTTTTTTCATTTTTTTTTTCCTCTCACTAGCGTAGTTCTGAGGTCAGAACTATTCTAAGGAGGGAGTGATGTAACGACCCTAATTTTGATGAACGCGTTTTATAAACAAACTAAATTCTACTATTTATAAAATTATAATTTTTGATTGAAGAAATAATATTTATATTTTTTTTAGTAATAATCACCAACTATGCCTATAAACATATATATATGCATATATGGTTTATTCTTGAGTTTGGGCTTGAGAAGCCCAATGAAACAAAAGAAAACAACAAACAAACAAAATAAAATTGAAAAGGAGCCCATGTGATGCTGGCCAAGTTTGAGAGGGAAAGGGAGGGAAAAAGAGGACTAGGGTTAGGGTTTTTTGAAATCAAATTGCTTCATAATGATTCTTTCTCTGCTCCTACACTCCACCTCCCTCAAGAGCCAATGCAAGAGGAGATTCTTCCCCTATTCCCCATGCCCCAAATCTGGCCAAACGCCCTCCACCTTCCTCTCTTTTGTTTTTTAAACCCCTCCCATCTCTACTTCTCATTTTTATCTCCTACAACTTCCACACTCAAGAGAAAGAGAAAAAAAAGAGTAAGAGAGACCTTGCTACTGATTTGGAATAAGGAAAAGAAGAGAAGCCAAGGAGGAGGAGCCAAGGAGCCAAGAAGGCAAGGAACTAGGAGCAAGAAGGTCAATCTTGAAGCTAGGAGATTGTAGGACTTCATTTTCACCATATCATCAAGGTGGGTGTTTCTAACCTCCATGGTTGTTATTTGATTGTTAAATGGTATTTTTAGTGACTGAAAAATGACATGCATGCTCTGGAATGAATCTTAATAACTTGTTTGGTATCAAGAAGTCCAAAACATAAAATCCTGTTAAAAGCTGAAATCTTTGCTGTCAGTCCGTAGCTCATAACTTGAAAACTTCTGGTTAGAATGACTTGAAATTTTTACGTGATGATCATTCATGTGTCGTGTACCTTCAGTAATATTTCTAAAATTTTATGATTTTTCTGATATTAAACTAAAATACAAACTTCATGCTGGCTAGAAGAAAAAGAAACATAATTTGTTGTTACTGTTGTGAGAAAAGTGACTTGTATCTTGCTGCATGCTTATGTGAATGATCGAAAATTTTAGTATGTCAACGTTGAATGTATCTAAGTCCTTTGTTTCAAATTTTATGAGCTTTGGACCACTGTAGCTATGTTAATAAAATCATGCAAACTCAACTAGTTATTTTAATAAACAGAACTGCTACTGTTACTGCTCCGTTTTTAGATGACATTCAAAGAGACATAACTAAAGATCCACATGGTAGAATCATCTGATTTTTGGAGGTATTGTAACATTATGTGTCAGGAGCTAGATTCTGAAACTCCATAAAGTTCTGAGACCATATGCTATTTTAAATTGATTTTATTTCATGACTGTGTTAATGTTATCCGTTGTTCTGGGAATCAGTATACATGTTAAAGATAGAACCATAAGATCATGTAAACGACCTTATCTGAAGAAACTTGAAACTAGGAAGTTGTAGTAGACACATAGAACTTTCTGGAATGTCTAAGAAATCATGATTTGGTTAAGTGTATGAATTTATATGAATTTTGCAAGTGACTACAGAAACACAGTGAATCATAGAGCTCACTGTTTTGCACCATGTCCATGAAAATGAGTTTGAACTTGTACAATATTAACTTAGAGTTGCTGTTTGAGGTCACAAATCATGTTATATATGTGGATATGAGTTAGGACTTAAATTGTCTAAAGTCCCTTGCTAAGAGTAGCTCATAATTGCTTGTAGACCCCAATATAGACAATGTTGTTCACTGTTTTGAAGTAGAAATAGTAATGGATGTTGGGGTGTTGTTGTTGACCACTTTGGAACGAAATTCATGCCCAATGTGTGCTTATACTTGCTTTCTACCTTGAGTAGAAGCATGGGAGTGCCCGATCGTGATTCTTCAAAGAAACGAGATCGGGAATGACTCTGTTTTGGCATGAATGCCAAACGTATGCTTGTTTTTTGGAATTATAAATTGTCATTTTTAGGGCTTCTAGCACCTTTTTTTGTGTAGTTATGGGTTAGGACTTACTCCTAGTGTAGTGTACCTTGTTGGGATACATCAGCTGAGTATGGAGACTCTAGAATTAAGTCTTGTTGACAAATCTAGATGGGTGGAATGTCGCATCGAACGCGTTGGAGGGGATGACTCGTGCGCCGACGTACTCGCCGTGCATGGATGGATTCCATGGTTGTGTTTGGAGCTAACTCTTGTTGAGAACCGTGGAGCGTGAAGTTTAGCGGGAGCTACTTGTTGGTTGGGCCGAGGTTGCGATCGAACTTCAAGCGTAGATGGCGGTTGCGGCAATCGACGGAGTCGGTTCGTCGTTGGTTCGTGTCAAGTGTAGGCCGAGGCGGGCCAACCCTTGGGCCAGACATGAGGGCCAGTTGAGGCCTATTGTGGGATGGGTTAAGATCCATTAATGATAAAGGTAATTAACTAAAAAGAGTCTACAAGTAGAACTTAACTAGTTGTTCATAGAAAACAAAGTTGATTATCAAGTTAGGGATTGGAAATGGTAGATAGATCGCCTAACTAGGGGAATAGGTAATATGAAATAGTTCTAAGATCGCCTAGAGATTCATACATCTAATAAGAAAATTGAAAGGTGATTAGAGGTTGGCTAGAGTCATGGATTTTAGTAATCGGGTGATAAAAGAAATGCTAGTAATCATGTAATTAATCGTATCCTTAATCTTGGAGTGGGGTAGCATTGGCACTTTGGTAGGACTAGATCGAGTCTTGGTTGAATGTAAGGACAGGCACTAGCGAGGGTGTTCGCCTGTCAAGGGGACGCATGGCATCATCACGCCTGGCCCAATTCTAGGTTCGTTTAATGCAGACAGGGACCCCGAGCTGCCCTGGAGAGTGAAACTCTGTGGGGACTCTGCTGTCTTGGATGCCTTTATGTCCGTAACATCCTTTGAGGAGGTTTGGAGTGTTGACATCATCTTGACTGCAAGTTATGCTCTAGTGTAAGGATGAGGGTAGCGGAGTTGGGGAAACCCTATATCCGTCAAGTCCTTTGTTGATCAATGCAGAAAGAAGGCTTAGAGAAAGGCCCGATGAGCGAGGATCTACGAGAAAGGCTCTATGTCCTTCGGCAATGAGTCCTGGTGTCCGTATATTAGCTTTTGGTGAGGTCCGGGGAGACGTAGATATAGCAACATACCATGGGTCCAGTCGTGAAGGAGTAAGCATGCAACTGTAACCCCAACCATGACAGAGTAAGCATGCGGCTGAGATCCCGGGCATAGTGGGTAAAACACGAGGTAACGGACACCACTATTGATAGCAGTGACTAGAGTAAGCCGAACGACTGCAACCTTACCATCACTGGAATCAAAGACTGGAGAGAACACAAGAGTAGGATGCATAGCGGGGGATCGAGCTCCATCAACTGAAGGACGTCATTTGGTTGGGGGATGTGTAGAATGGGATGCATATCTTTCCACCAAGCGTGCATTAGCTTTAGGAGCATGTGTGCATAGTGTGTGCATTAGATTGTGTCCTGGAATACACCGACACTTGTGTTTGCTCACTTTTTCTTTGCATCAAATATTTGTGGTTGTTGATGTTTGGAATCATTATATTATGGCAGAGAGATGATAGCCGAATATAGCATTTCGTCAGTTGTATTCAACTGACGGTGCCCACAGTTGTCAGTTGCAGGATCGTCAAATTGAGAGGCGCGGGAAAACCCTAGTAGGGGAAAGCATCCAAGTGAAAGTTTACTATCCAATTCCTTGTATATTCATGATGTATCAAGATTGTTGTAATCATTGTAATCAATGGACATTGTAATCACAATTTGATGTAATAATTTTTTTTAATTTTCTGTGATTTTTTGTTGTGTTGTGACTCATTTGAAGAAAGATCCATGAGTGTGTCACAAGTTCCTAAGTTAGGAATTCGGGGCGCTACACCCTCTGACAGTTGGGGTAGCGGTGGTGAAGGCTGCTCTACCTTTGGCTGCCAGGAGGTGGAAATGGGGTCAGCTTGGAGCACGGGGCTTGGAGGTCCTCGCTGTGGGCGAGGACCGCAAATCAAATTGAAACTTGGGTAAGTAGTGAGTCGAAGTTCCAGCCGAGGGGCGAGGAGTCAAGAGATTTAAGAAATCTCTCATAGGTGGTCGAAGTCCAAGCCGGAGAGCGAGGATGTGAGTAACCGAGTTCCAAGCTGAGGGGCGAGGACTTAAGGGATTGAGAAATCCCTCGTAGGTGGTCGAAGTCCAAGATGGGGGGCAAGGATGTGAGTAGTTGAGGGGCGAGGACTTGAAGGAATGAGAAATCCCTCGTTGGTGGTCGAAGGCTAAGCTGGGGGTCGAGGAAGTGATTAGCCAAGGTCCGAGCGGAGGGTTGAGGACTTGAGGGATTGAAAAACTCGAATATGATTTTAGTATTACTATCAACGTAAAGGGAACCTACAGGGTCACACACTTAGAATGGATCGTAATTGAGATATAATAAGAATTTAGTTAGGGATCCAATTAAAACTTGCACTCCTGACATTGGTTGACCATTTAATTAGATTAAATGAGCCGACTAAATTTCAAAGGAACACACACAAATCTGACCTAGCTTAGATTGTGAGCCTAACAACCTCATTACTTTCTTAGGGTTGGTTTTATGCACATATTGCAGCGCCCCAAATTCTCAATAAATAAAATTAGAAATAAGTGTCACAATTTCCAGAATCAACTTCAATTGCAATCATAAACACAGTGTCAAATACAGGGAAAATTAAAATTTTTATTACAACTGTTCTTTCGTACATTTGCACAGCAGAAAATTTTAATACATTTATTATAACACAACCCAACACTTAACTTTAAACATCTTAAATCCAAGCTTCCACTTTACTTGGGCAACTCACTTGTAAATCCTGCGAAATACACTGAAGAGTTGGCATGTCAGTTGAAAGCAACTGACGTCAACTATAATAATAGTGATACTTCTAGATCTCACAATCAAAAACTTGATGCATATTAATATAACAGTAATGAATGATGCATAACAATAATAAATAGAACAACAAGTGAAACATATTAACGCAGCAATAACAAATAGAACATGAAACACCTATAAATGAAGCGTAAAACAACAAGTGAAGCCAGGCTAAGTGTCAAGTGTATGAAATGAAAACAGAAAACAAACATGCATAAAACAAGCCAAGAAAAGCAAATGCTTATGTTGATTTCTAATACATACATGTCGGATTCTATGCATCACATAATACATAGGTCCATTGCAAGCCCTTATCGTTCTCCACTTTATAGGATTCAGTCCCACATCATTCAACTAACCTACTACATTGATTACTTTAAGATTTAGATTATTCTTTGAGTATCTAGTGCCATGCCCCCAATAACTCTTGAGAATCAACTCCCCACCATCCGTGATTTTGGGTACACTCCCTCACACCTCGATAATTCTGGAAGTTCAAACCCACATCATCCGGCCAGATGGTACCTCTTCACACGAAAATCGCATGAGTGTCGCCCCGATCCCTGGTAATCCTGAAGATACATGCCACACAGTCCATGATTACACCCAGGTAATTCTTGGAATTATCTCCCACCGTCCGATCATATGAGGCCCCCTACCCATGTCTGCTCTTATTTCATCACAACTCCAGCTAGTTCATGTCCTTATGTTTATTATGTTCAATTAGAATCACAATCTCCTAAGAGTTGGTGTACCCTACCGGACTTAAGTTTACTGAATCAAAACAAAAGCCCTGCTGGCCAAATTCCAACAAATCTCACTCTTCGGCATGCTAGGGTCCCACCCAACCTCTAGAGTCTCCTAACTCAAATATCATTCAAATATTTCTTTGTGTCACATAAATCCAAAATCATCTAACTCACAACGAGGATTTCCCTCGAATCCAACAACCTGACCCAAGTACCTCCATGTACAAACCATGTCCACGTAATTAGTTAAGAAACTGAAACTAACCATAAATTAAACTGAGATTTTATATCCTCAAAAAGTAGAAAAATCTGAAACGTGATGCTCTAGAATTTTGAGAACATTTACTTTCTAAAACCACGAAAATCTGAGTTAAATTCCATTAAAATTTGAAGATACACTCTCTGAAAGTAGTAAGATTTGAACCAATTATTTTGGAAAGCTGAGAATCATCATTTGCAAATTCGGAGAAATAATCATTCAAAGAAAAGAAAACTACAGAAAAACAGAGTGAAAAACTAAATCATGACAGTCGACCGACATGCAGCAGTACAAAAATTGTGGTCGTCTAACGACAGAAAAAAATGGCGACAGCCCCAGTCATTACAGTCGACCGCTGTACCAAGTTCAAAAGAACTATGGTCGACAGACTGCAGTCGACTATAGGGTCGACTGACATGCAGTCTACGACATCCATTTCAATTTTGAAAATCTCTCAAACTGTTATATGTATGTATGTATATAAATACATGGTTGCATACCATGAAATCTGTAATATAACAAGTGCATCTTGGCCAATCTATCTCAATTCATACCTCAATCAAATCCATTCAAAAACATCACAAAATCTGAACTCTGAAGTCATAATATTGAATAGCGGGATTTAAAGAAAAAATTTCATATGAACACTGTGAATACTACAATATAGTCAAGATTCTTTCATATACCGAAATATGGGTATATATATATATATATATATATATATATATATATATACCCATATTTCGGTATATGAAAGAATCTTGACTAATATATATATATTAGGTTTGCCCGTTGACACGTGCCTGCGACACGTCTTCGAAATGGTGCAACTGGTTTGATTATAGAGGTCCAGCAAAAGTAATTGAAGTAGCAAACATATTATATAAGGAAGCAGTATATCTAACTTTAAGCTCAACCATCGCCTTCTTGATCATTAGCTTGAACTTACCTGGAATGCATATAGTTTGTTAGAAACACTGCATAAAGTTTTTTTAAACTTCAGCATCACTTTTAGATACTTGTGATAGTTATGTAAGGACATTATCATATAGGTTTTATAGAGTTTACTCTAATTCCATAACCACTATGAGTATGTCTAAATACAATGGTAACGCAAGTGAAGGTGTGAAGGTATCTACAATACCAATAATCTAAACATTTGTTTGAGGCTCAGTTTGCAATTGAAATACCTCTTATTATTATTTCAACCAAAATGAAATACATGAAGTTCTCAAAACTTTAAACCAAGCTAATAATTTCATTTATCTCCACTTTGTCTTCCCATTGCATCTTTATAAAAAAAAATCAAAATAGATAAATAACAAATTTACTTTAGCTGTCTTTCTTGAGTGGAGAGTTTGCACCATTCAATGGTAAACTCCAGTCATCTCAATATATATCCAAACATACACTAAGTGTTCTTATATGTTATGTTATCCATGGTTTTTAATAACTAGTGAAGGGAATACTTCACGATAGTATTTTCTCTTGTAGTAAAGAAATTAATGTTGCATATTTGCCAAGTTATTTTAGGTTGCTGGTCAGCTTACCTATCTTGCTATGGTTTGGAAGCCCAAATTGAGGCTACCAAATAATCCATCTCTTACTTGCGTACACCTTAAATTAAAACCAATAAAAAAACTCATCTAATAAATCACCAAATTAAAAATTTTTAAACCCAAAAATAAAACAATCATACCTCTCTGAACTTAGATCCCATGCACACACAAACTTCGAGTCAGCAAAAAACCAAGTAATTCCATGCACACACAAAATTAAAAATTAGAATGAGAATTCGGTTAATGAGATGAAATTAGAGTCGACGCATCGCATATAGAGGATCTCGATTTCAGTGGAAGGGAATCATCGATACAGAGTCGCTTGATATTCGCGCTCAATTTGGTGGAAGGGGAGTCACCGATAGGGTTGGAAAACGGGTCAAACGGGCTGGGTCGGTTGAACCCGCCCGGGTTGGAACCCAACTTGAGCGGGTTCGGGTCGGGTCCTTGGTTAACCGGGTGTAACACCCCAAATTTTTTTTTTTTTTTTTTTGAAAACTAAGCCTCCAAATTCAATTCTTTCAATTTCTATATCACTTTAAATATAAAATAAAATAGTTATATTCCAAATAAAATTTTGACAGAGTCTCCCCTGAAATTTCTGCCCCAAAACACAAAATGCTTACAGAATTCTGCTCTAAATTCCGTAGCTCACAACACAGGCAATATAATCACGGGCTCCCCAGGCCAAAATGAGCAGAATCACACAGGCAATATAAATATCATGCTCTGGGGGCCAAATTCATAACAGAATATCAAATATTAAATAAAAACCATAAATTCCTTTGAAAATGTATAAGATTTTTGTAAAGATTTAGGAAAACCTTTTTAAAAGTCAACCGTAGAACGCAATACTCCACAACGAGGTGGGTACGGGCTTTCTTACCTCATCACAGCACTATACACCTATACTGTTACCATAATACAAAATAATACATCAATTATTCACCTTTCTACATATATTAAATACATAAATAATCTATCCTCTCAACGAAATATAATTCCTAACTCTAGAACTACCTCGCCATGCTGCTAGCAGCCTGCAGGAGAGTTAGGGTTGTCCACTCTCAGGGAGGGACCCCCCTAACCCCCAGAAAACATCAGGGGTTAGCCATTTCTGGTGTGAGTATAATCATTAATCTAATAAATGAATTAAATTGTATAAAGGAAATAATTTAAACTTACAAACATCAAGTTAAGAAGATACACCCTGAAATCTGAACATAAAAACATCATCGATACAATTTTATATCAATTTACTCTTCGAATCTGCATCCGACAATGTAATTACCCACAACTCCACACATTTCACTATATGCTTCACCTCAACCTCATGTATGTATGTATATATATATATATATATATATATATATATATATATATATATATATATATATATATATATCCTTATTTTACATTCGCATAATATGAATTCACATACGATCCATTCCTTTTCAATTTAAATTCTCTAACCCGAATATTCATTCTTCCACAATTATCGTCATAATAGCATTTTACTATTTATATGAATATAACTATATGATGATATTACTCCTTTCATTAATAACCATTTATAAATACAGACTCATAACACAACATACTCTCTTTAATAACCATTTTCATAACCAATCTCATAATACGGGTATTTATTTTATTATGTTATAACAAGAATCACCTCTTACATTTATGCTTCTATTCTCATAATACCACATTCATTCATGTGTTATGACGCAATTAAAACATCTCATTGCCCATTGCAAAAACATCTCATTGCCCATTGCAAAGAACTCACATTTCATCACATCACTAATTAGAATGCTTTATACTCATTGCATCAAAACCATGTTTTATAGTTCATTCTCATCTCATTATTTCATTTAGTTACTACTCGATCGAATTGAGAATTAAACTTATTTTCATTTTCAGTTATATCTCAATTTATCTTTAATTTCACTTACATTCTCATCAATTTATACTCCATATTCCAAACATGGTTTGGGCAATAATATATCACACCCCAAAGCCAATAGCTTGGGTAATAATCACCACACCCCAAACACATAGTCTGGGTAATATCACATCACATCTCAAGCCGATAGCTTAGTTATCAATTCACTTCATTTACTATTCATCTTCACTTTATTTAATTCTTCATTTCCATTAATCATTACCACTATCATGCCCACTCACCCTGCAAATTATGCTAAGGCAGGTACTTCCCACCATTTCTACAGAAATAGCGGGCAGGTAGTTCCTTGACACAATTCCAAGGTATAACAACTCATACCATACTATATTTTACTTTAATAATCATTTACATAATATAGTTACTTCATACTATTCATATTAACACATGTCTCTTTTACTATTTCATTTTAAATTAACCACATACTGCAATTACCATTTCTTTTCATACACAACTCATAACTCGTATCTCTTCATATTCATTTATTCACAACCACTTTCTCTCACATTCACATTTCACTTTCCACTTTCTTTACTCTCACACTTTTATTTACACTTAGTTATTTTATTAGTTTGTCGACCAGTGAGCCACAGTATCCCAATATACTGAAAGCCGACAGCCCAGTAAAACACGCAGCCGATGCTCACACAGAGTCTTACTTGTCCGAGGCTACGTCTTCCTCCCAGCCTATGCCAGCGAGGGAACACTGCAGCCCAAATAAATTGGGTACTTCCTCGCGACGTCTGTCATCGAGGAAAAAACACCGCACCCTCGGTAAACTGGGTACTTCCTCGCGACGTCTGTCATCGAGGAAAAAATATCGCACCCCAGGTAAACTGGATACTTCCTCCCAGCCGATAGCCAGGAGGGAAAAACATCGCACCCCAGGTAAACTGGGTACTTCCTCGCGATAGCTGTCATCGAGGAAAACTAGGCCTCAAGCTGATAGCTTGGGCAATAAAACTCCGCACCCCAGATAAACTAGGTACTTCCTCCCAGCCGAAGCCAGGAGGGAAAACACCGCACCCCAAGCCGTTCCTTGGGTATTAGGAGGTCTAGCCCAAATCCCCAGGATTGCTACAGGGACTGGTCAACAAAGCCATCTGTTATTAGCATTAATCATTACATCTTTTCAGCTTACTTTATCGACACAAGCATTTCATTTTTAAATTCAATAATTGCCACAAACTTGACTTTAATCACGTGAATAAATAACACATTTTATAAGCATGTACCATCTTATCTTTTATCTTACCATTTAACGCATATCCGGTGTCCACGATATTAATTATCATCTCAGTATATCGCATATATACATACACCAAGTCATTTAACATATAAACCATCATGTCATATTATTGCATATCATGAATGCACCATGTTATTTATTTTGCCACAACATCACACTTTATGAATACCATGCTATTTACTACTTCATTAAATCACATATAGACATACGCCAAGTTGTATCATTAATAAAAGAATTACATGATGATATTCCATATCATAAAAGTATCACAATGTATACTTCATCACATTATAATATCATACTATTATCCATTAATTTATTTCGAACATAATTAGGATATAAACATATACTTTATCACATCACCGGTCATTATCGTCTATATATATCACCACATACATCACATTTGTAGGTTTCCAAGAGAAATGACCACAATCACTAATTTCGTATAATTACATCTTATAACAGCCATCCATATCATGCTAGCCCATACACAAGGCTCCACATATACCTGATCATCTATATCGACTTATTCACCCCAAAAACATGCACAAAACATGCACGGGGTAAATATATGCATAAACCGTTTAATATATTTAGCTTTTATACTTCAACACATCACATTAACCCATAACATAGATTTTATATACTTAATATCGTTAATTTCATCAAATATCTCAAAAACTCAATTTCGGACCCTTAAAAATCTGTATTTTCTTTCAAATTCAGTTTTTAGCATAACTTCTACAGAATACATCAAAAGGCCACGAAATTTGGCCACGACATAAAATATATATAAATGCAACATACTCACCTGACGGATCGAGCGAACAATGTCCCGCGTCCGCCCTGTAGCCAGTCGAAGTTCGACTTTTTCCACCTAAATAGGAAATTATAGGACCGATTAGCTTAAAACTCAAAACTCGACCTACGAACCTCCAAACTCGAATCCGTCTTCACCCACTCGTTACAAATGACCTAAGCAACCAAGCTACATCGATGGATTTCGAATTCGGGTCCCAATACAAGCATTCCCTTATTGATCGGAGGCTTTCTAATAAGAAAAAAATTCATATTCTCTAATTTCTTTAATCCTCTTTTTCCTAATCTCACATATTAGGGTTAATAATAATAATGAGACTCAACTACACCTCCGAACCCATCAAATCTTCACATAAATCTTGCTCGGGCATTTCATCGAACACCCGGCGTGCACTTTTCACCTGTAGTCTATTCACTCAATTTAATTGAGCTTAAGCCTATAAAAATCATCCTAAATTCATATTAATACTTTCATAATATTCTACACCCTCATATGCATTTTATACAATTATTAGGATCGAGTTTCCTACCCGATTTCTTAAACCCTATAATCCGAGTTTATGCCAAAATCACCACTCCCCATTTTATTCTAATGGCTCACTACAATTTTTACTACCATACAAGAGATAATTCTCATTTATATAACTCTATTTTTCAAATCCAAAACCCTAATTTATCAACAACCTATAAAATCTCCAGCAACTTACTAATTTCTTGCCTCTACTATTCCCAACCTCTTCTAATCTCCCCACCATAATATTCCTACTCAATAGAAATCAAACACACTTAATTTTATACAAATAAATAAAATAGGGTATACCTTTCCAAAGTTATTTCTCCAAATCAATGCTACCACGGTGTAGAGGACCCTTCAATAAGTCATCCCCCCAAAATAATTGAAAAGTTATGGAGTATTTGGGTGGAATGGGGCGGAGAGAGAAAGAGCCGAAGGTGGGGGTTTTTTATCGGGAGAATGGATCGGGAAGGAAGAAGAAAGAAGGAAAGAAGGAAATGGGAAGGAAAAGAAAAAAGGAAATAATGGGGAAAGGGTTATTTTTGTAATAAATATAATAATAATAATAATAATATGGTATAATTACATATAAGCCCCCCCCCAATCCAAAATATTATAATTAAACCCCAACTCTTTTCTATAATCATACAAACAATACAAAACACATTAAAATTATCTTATAATAATCCCCCATATGATAAAATAAAATAAACTATATTACCTCACACAAAATCTCAACTCTTAACTCTAATATAACAATAATACCAATCTACCACAAATATTCAATACCAGTATCGATATTAAAAATAAATAAAATAAGATATCACTTAAAGTAATTCTCACCGCTACAAAATATAAAAGCGAATATTTTCGGTATTTTAAAATCCGAGGTGTTACACCGGGCCAGGTCGATAGAGCTAATTCACGACCGCCCATCCCGTGAACCCTTTCGGGTCCAACCCGGGTTGGGTCGGGTCGGGTCGCGGGTTGGCCCGTCTAAAGTTAATTTATTTATTTTTACTTAAACAAAAAATTTAATGTAATTCTAATAATAAACAAAAAATGTAATAATAATTATAAGATTGAAAGACTGAAATTGCCACACACAAAAAATCGATATATTATTAATATGATTTCAACTTATACAAGTTTTACAATTTGTAATAAGAAATAAAAAATTTCTACAAATTTGTTTTATACAATAACAAATTTCTTAGATACAATTTTAATTTTCTTTAATTTTCCTAATTTTAAATAAACATAGATTTTATACAATTTTTTATACATTTACAATTGTCTACAATTTGTTGGTCTTCAATTTGTTGTTGTTGTTGTTGGTCTTGAATTCTTCATTTTGATCGCTATTGTTGTTCTTCTTCTTCTTCTTCCGGCGAGGTGCTCCCACTTGTGGACATGTCGAATGCTTTTTCTTGATTCCTATCTTCGACACTTCAGTCAGTCTTCTGTGCAGACGAGTATCTCCAACGATTGGGGCTTCAAGCGATTCCTATAATCGATTAGAACCCCGCCACTTGTAGAAAAAGCACTTTCTGAAGCAACTGTAGAGACATGAGGAGTTAGTAGATCTTTAGCCATATATTTAAGAATACTATAAGTATGTTCATGGTCTTTCCACCATTGTAAAATATCTACTGAAAAAGTAAAAGATTCAGAATCTTGTTAATTATACCAATTTAATTCATTTGGTTGATTAGTCCTATGTTTTTTTGATTGAATTTGTGCAAGTAAATTAAATGTTCTATCATCTAATTTACTCTTACCCTTATCTTTAGAAGTAGCAGAGGAAGAACTAACTAAAGAAGTTGTACTAATAGATGCAAAACTTCTATCATAATAATCAAACAAGTAATTTAATGTCGATTCAAATTGAACAAAATGTTCTGCAATCAATTTCATATTCATCTAGCCTAAGTAAAGTAAAAAATATTTCAATCAAACTCTTCGTACATTCTAATTTGATACGAGGATCTATCACAGTAGCAACACAATACAACATAGGAGGAGGATTAAAATACATCAAAAATTTTACATATGCAGGTTTCACTATATGACCAATAAAAGCATCATCGATCATTTCTTTGAAAGTTTGCATCATAGTAACTATTGAAATAAAAATGCTACTAGAAGTAGATTCATAAGATTTTAAAAATTTGAAAGTTGCGGTTTTAAAAGGCTCTAAAAATTTCAACAAAGATTCGGTATAATACCAATGTTGGGGAGTCATTTCAAAATTCTGCATATTTTTTGCCATACAAAAATTATTTATACACACTTTATATTCAGTAACAACTTGTAGCAAATCAAAAGTAGAGTTCCATCGGTGTTTAACATTCTTTGAAAATTTTCTAAAATGTACATTTTTAAGCATACACCAAGCTTTCCATTCTTGAAATATGGTGCCACTTAATGCAACAAAATGTACACAATTCCTAATGTTAACTATATATGGTTCGGTTATTTTTAATGCATCTTTGAACACACAAATTTAAAATATGACATGCATATCTAACATGAAAAATATTGTCTGATGGAGGGTTTAATGCGATTTTTAAAATAGTAATTGATGCATTGTTAGATGCATTATCAAAACTTATACATAATTTTATCACGAATATGAAAAACATCACAAATTTCTAAAATACAGTTTGCAATTTCATTACCACTATGGGGATAGGGCAACGCGGCAAGTGATATGATCCTTTTTTGAAGAATCCAATCACTGTCGATCCAATGACAGGTTATTCCCATCATTGGAATATTGTTGCAACCCGTCCAATAATCGGAAGTTAAATAAACTCTACAAGTTAAAGTCCATAAAATTGTAATCAAACCTTCCCTCATTTCATTGTACATTTTGAAACAATCATATTTGCAAGTATTCCTACGGATTCTTTTAAAATGGGGTTTAAGGCGGTTTGATTAAAATTTTCTAAATCCCTACTCTCAGGATAGGAAAATGGTAACTCTTCCTTGATTACTAATCGGACCATTTTCCGACGAACAAGTTCGGGATCATATGAATGGCTATCAACTACACCGGTCCTAGGGTGGATTTTTTGTTGGCCGGGTAGGTCAACAAGAAGTTCTTTATACACATTTTGGATGTGTCGTCTAATTGTACCTGTGCCCTCACCCCTCTTTCATTGTATGGCTTCGAACATGTTTTACAAACTTTTAAACCTACACCAGGTACATTTTCGTCCGGAATATAATCATAAAATTTGTGCCAATTACTACTTTCTCCTATAGTTTTCCTACTAGTAGCCGGTTGTGTTGTTTCGGTTGCTTGTATTTGTGGTTCTTCTTCTAATTCTATGTCTCCTACAAAATCATCGTGTGTACCAATGTGTTGAGTCATAGGATTAGGGTACTCTTCGGCGGGCTCATTTTATGGGGCAATTGGAGGCCTACGGGAAGTGCCAGTGGAATCTTGTCCACTTTGGCTGTGGCCGCTACCTCGTGATCTAGACATATTGATATAGTAATGTATGTGAAAAAATTAAATACAATGTGGGCGCGATAAGTTACAAAAAAGAATCTTGAAAACAAGATGTTGTGAGAGAGAAGATCAAAAAACCAACAAACAAATATGATACAAAAAGTTACACCTACAAAATAAATAAAAATAGAAGAAGACGGTTGTGAAATTTTAATACCGTTCACCGCGGATAGTTCACCGCGGATAGTCGTATATAAAATGAGTGTGAAAATAAAAATAGAAGTAGAAGTAGAAGTCCGGAATTGAAGACTTGAAGAGAGCTTCTTTGTTTGATCACTTGGAGTAGAAGACTTGAAGACGTAGTTGAATGTTGTCGTTTGATCGTTTATATGTTGCTACCTTCTTTGTTCAATTGTTCACTAAAATTGAAATGAATTGAGTAATAATAGTAGAGAGAGTAAGAGAGTAAGATATGAAATTTTAGTTTGGGTTTTAGGGGTATTTATAGGGAAAAAAAACAAAAACAAAAACAAAAACCAACGGCTAAAAGAGCCGTTAATGGGGCTCTCGGCCCGTTGGACCCGCGAGTCAAACAGTCGACCCGCGCGGGTCGAACGTACGGGTCAAACGGTCTTCAACCCGCAGGTCGACCTGCGGGTTAGGCGAGGTTATCGGGTCGGGTTTAACGGGTTCAATTAGTTCTTTTTAAGACCCGGGTCGACCCGTTCCCATTAACGGGTTCGACCCGAACCCGAACCGGTCAATCACGGGCCGGGCTAAGCGGGCGGGTCGCGGGTCGAACCGACCCGTTTGCCATCTCTAGTCACCGATACGGAATCAGCAGCGGATCAGATATCGGCGACGACCTCTTGATTAGGATGCGACATTTGATTTGGATTTGGATTTGCTTTGAGATTTTCAATTTTTCAATTTTTCAAATTTTTCAAATTTTTCAAAAATTTTGAATTTTTTATATTTGTATATATTTAAAATTATTCAATTATTAAATTTTTTATTTTTTCTTATTTAAAATTTTTTAAATTTTTTAAAAATTTAAAAAAAAATTACAAATTTTTTATAATTTTTTATAAGTTTTTGATTTTTTTTGAATTATTTTTAAAGTTTTTAAATTTTAAATTTTTTTTCTTAATTTTGTTATTTTTTTAAAATTATAATTTTTTTAAAAATAACTTTTGATATTTTTTTATAAGTTTTTAATTTTTTGATTTATTTTAAAAGTTTTCAAATTTTTATTTTTTTTAGTTTTAATGTTTTTTAGTTTTTTAGTTTTTTTATTTTTTAAATTTTTTTTACATTTTTAAAATATTTATTGTCTTAATCTTTTAAATAGGAGAGAGAGAGAGAGAGAGAGAGAGAGAGAGAGAGAGAGAGAGAGAGAGAGAGAAATAATTAAGTAAATAAAGGAGTTGTTTTGGGTAGGGGGTTTGAATTTGAGTTTTGGGGGAAAACTTTTTTTTAGGGGGGGGGGGGGAGAATGTGTTTTGTGAGGTTAGATTTGGGCCTTTAATTTTTTGGGGATTGAAGGAGAGCCACTTGATAGCTTTCTTTGTGTTTTATTTTATATATATATATATATATATATATATATATATATATATATATATATATATATATATATATATACTGAAATCTAGTCACTTTGGAAAACTAATAACCATTATTTGCAAATTTGGAGAAATATTCATTCAAAGAAAGAAAATGCACTGAAATAGAGTGGCAGTCCAGTCTCGGCTAATAACCATTATTTGCAAATTTGGAGAAATATTCATTCAAAGAAAGAAAATGCACTGAAATAGAGAGTGGCAGTCCAGTCTCGGCAGTCGATCGACAGCTGCAGTACAAGGAACTACGGTCGACCGACTGCAATCGACTGCAAGGTCGATTGTCATGCAGTCTGCAACAGCCAGTCAAACAAATTGAAATCCTATCATACCGATACATATATATATATATATATATAGACACACACACACACACACATGATGAAATCTACGATATAGCATGTGCATCTTGTCCAACTCACCTCAGTTCATGCATTAATCAATTCCATCCTCAAGAATAAACTAAACATGATCATCACATATTAAAATTTTGGTTTTTATTTCATGAGATCAATTAACTCTATTTAACCTTCATCACAACAATCAATTCATGGCAGAATCATTAACATATATTTTAAAACAATCAGAGATCCACATAAAAATTTCTAGTATGACATCTACTCAACCATGATCCAAGAACATATCAAGAGAGTCAAAGAATCATTTACTAATTAGGGTTTATATTCATGAAGAAGTTACTTGACTCCTATTCATAGAGATTTATCCTCTAATAGATCTACATCAAGTTTTATAATCATGCAAGATCTTAATATATATCATATTTGATCATCATCATCATATTCTACAAGCATATAACAAATCAAGAGATGAGAAGTAGCACCTACCTCAAAGAAGATCAAACGAAGACTAATGATAATAGAAAGAATGCTTCTCCTCCTTGTGAAAACTCAAAGATTCAAGACTCCAAAACTCCAAGAATGATAAAGAACATAGTATTTTATGAACAAAGAAAAGAGATGGATGCTGCTTGTTACCGCTAAATCTGGTGTGGGGGCAAACAGATAGTATTTGTGGATTCTTGGAAAACTTGAATAGCAAACCTGAAACCTGTTTTGTTGGAGTCTGACTGCTGACTCCCGCCGTTCACCTGCAAAAAGTGCGAGACACCGGGGTTGATCCCGGTGACGCACCCTCCGACGCTCAAGTCAGTAATCAGGAAGATTATGAAAGAGCGTAAATTGGCAAAAGATTGATTACCTCTTAATAGAGATGGATGGGGGGTATTTATAGCCGCCGTTGGGGTCAGATTAGGAATGTAATCCCTGTAATCAGATAAGGGATGTAATCCCTAATCCCCAATGAAAGGATAGATGTGAATCAAGGCCGTTGATTAGTATTAATCAGAAACCCTAATTCTATCCTGCTGGACTGGGTTTATTTCGGGTTGGGGCCCGTACCCAGTTGAGGTGGATCCGTTCGCGGGTTATTGGGTCTTTTGGGAAAAAGACCCAGGATCCACTTCAGACCCATTGGTAGGCAAAATTACCATTTTACCCCCAGGCTTTAAGATTCGTTTTCGATTTGGACGGTTCCAATTTAACCCCATTTTTAGCCATATCACGAGCCCTCCACTTCCGAAGACTGAGCTTGATCAGCCTTTGAGGAGTAGTTTTACTGTTTTAATGGCTGGCGGAGTTGTATCGGAGTCCAAATGGAAGGTTTTGAACCTTTGCAGGAGGCAGTATGGTGATTTTCTAAGTTAATTGCATGTTCTGAGTTGTTCTTGAGCTTTCCTGGTCATTTGGTGAATTTTATCTATTTTTTTGGAATATTTACTTAATTTTGCGAAGGGTCGATTCGTCGTTCGGGGGCCTTAATAAATGGTCCTAGGCAATAATTATCCACTCGGGGGCTCAAAAATATTTCCCCGGCTTTATAATTATTTTCCAGAATTTTTAATTAATTTTCCTGAATTTTTAACCATTTTTTCACAATTTTTTTAAATAAATAAAATGATTTTAATAAGTAAAATACCGAATTATGGCGTGGCCCGATCTGGACAGTTGATCGTGTGCCGGCGCGAATTTCTGAAAGATCGGATGGACAAGGTTGCTCGGCAGCAATTTCTCTGCTTTTGTGGGTCGGATGGGCACTTGCTCGGAATCCGAGCGAAGTGGCTCGGTTTCTCCATCGCGCGAGTGGCTCGGATCGCTAGTCGCTCGGCTCGGAATTCCAAGCAATCTGCTCTGTCGGATCTCAGCACGGATCTCGAGGTGGGCACAATTTCCAAGAAAACACTATCTTGTCGTTTAGTGGACGTGGCGTAATCTGGACCGTCCATCATCTCAGGCGCAATTTTCGCAATGATCCAACGGTTGGAGACACTCTGCGGCATTTTTCTTCAATTTCGAGGGTTGGATTGGCACTTGCTCGAAATCCGAGCGAAATGGCTCAGTTTTTCCGTTGTGCGAGTGGCTCGGATCGCTAGTCGCTCGGCTCGGAATTCCGAGCGACGTGGAGCGATCTAGACCATCGGATCTTGGCACGAATCTCGAGGCAGGCATAGTTCCCAAGAAAACACTATCTTGTCGCGTAGTGGTGCTGGCAAGATCTGAGCCGTCCGATCGAAATCTTACGCAAATTTTGAGGAGAAAGTCGTTTTTCTCCAATTGGTAGCTCGGATTGGCACTTGCTCGAAATCCGAGCTATCCTCTTAAATGTTGAGGTCGGATCGCCTGTCACAGATTTTGGTTCCGAGGGACGTGGGGCGATCCTAGCTGTTGGATGATGGCACAGATCTCGATGCTGGCTCAATTCCGAAGAAAACACTATCTTGTCGCGTAGTAGCGCTGGCAAGATCTGAGCCGTCCGATCGAAATCTTACGCGAATTTTTAGGAGAAAGTCGTTTTTCTCTAATTCGTAGCTCGGATTGGCACTTGCTCGGAATCCGAGCTATCCTCTTGAATGTTGAGGTCGGATCGCCTGTCGCTCGGATTTTGGTTCCGAGAGACGTGGGGCGATCAGAGCCGTTGGTTGATGGCACAGATCTCGATGCTAGCTCAATTTCCAAGAAAACACTATCTTGTCGTGTAGTGGCGCTCGCAAGATCTGAGCCGTCCGATCAAAATCTTACGCAAATTTTAAGGGGAAAGTTGTTTTTCTCCAATTCGTAGCTCGGATTGGCACTTGCTCGGAATCCGAGTTATCCTCTTCGTTGTAGAGGTCGGATCTCTTGTAGCTCGGGTTCTGGGTCCGAGGTGCAGAGCGATTTTACTTGGATCGAAACGTCACTTCCTTTGCCAACAGTTGTGGCTCTTCGTTACTTAGCCGTTTGGGCTTTTGTAACGTTTCAATTGAGGCCCAAGAGTTGCGCCCTTACGTTACAAAGCCCAAGAGGCGTTATCTTTACTATAAGTTTTCACCCCCTCAACACTTTACCTCATTTCTCACTTTCACTTTCTCACTCTTGGTTTTTACTCTTTAGTGAAGTTTTTAAGTTTTCTTCTACGGATGAGACCCCCTCCTCGGACCTCGGTGTCAGCCACGCGGTCAGGCCGAGCAAGGATAAGGGGAAGGAATTCGTGGAGCCAACCGAAGAGACAACGGTCAGGCCAAGTACAGATGCGGAGGTTGCCGAGCCTCTCCAGGAGGTAGTGGTCCGATCTAGCAAGGGCAAGGGTGTGGAAACGATAATTGAGCACCTGAAGACTGTAGGGTAGTTGGGTCGGCTTTCGAGCATTCTGTCGAGCATTCACGGTGTGCGGAGCTACTCCGGAGATCTATTGGAGAAGGTGACGCAGGGCACCGCCAAGTCGATCGAGGAGAACGAGCCAAAGGAAATTTCTGAGGTGGATCAGATCTCTTCGGTCCTGACCGAGGCGGATTTGCATCGGATCCGGAGTGGGTTCCGAATCCCCGCAGAGTACGGGCTCCTTCTCCCCGGCCCCGGCTTCCGAGCATGCACCTCGTCCTTGGCCGATATATGCGTTTTTCCCACCGACTCTCTGAATGCCGGACTTCGGCTGCCTCTGCACCCTTTCGTGATCGAGGTGCTGCAGTGGTACGGCTTGTGTCCGGCTCAGCTAATGCCGAACACCTGGCGGCACGTTATGGCGTTCGTTCTTCAATGTCATGAGGTCGGTGCTCAGCCCAACATGTTCATCCTTCGGAGTCTATACCGTCCCTACCAACCAAACAAAAATGAGCAGAGGTACTACCTCTCGCCGAGGAAGGGAGTGAAGCTGATCAAGAACCTGGACTCGATCAAGCATTGGAAGGAGAAGTACTTCCTCGTCCGAGCTCCCGAGCCATGGGTGATCCCAACGGTGTGGTCGAGGGACGATCTTCCGAAGCGGGCGAAGAAAGAGCCCGTGCTTAGCAATGAAGAGGCAGAAATCGCGGAGAAGCTGCTCGGGCTTCCGACCCTCAGTTGGAAAGACATCACCGAGGAGGCCTTATTCAAGGGGGTCTCAGTCCGATCGACCCTAGTACGCTTCTCCAATTCTTGTTTTGTCTTTCAGGTTTGGAAAATTTTTCTAACTTTTTTTACTCGGTTTGTGCAGAATCTCCTGGCATGGATTACAAAGGTCTGATGGCGAAGGCCTGAGCGGCTAAGGAGCAAGAGGTGAGGAAGAGGAAGAGGACCGTGTCCGGACCTCAAGGCGGCCGAGCGCCCAAGATCCCCTCGGTTTCCCCGACCCCCGAGCGATAGGTTGTCGAGGCTCCCTTGGTCGAGCCCGATCAAAGCCTTATCGTGCTGACTGCCCCACCTGCCTCGGACGCGCCGACCCCAACGGCGCGAACAGATGCTCTAGGATGTTCCGGCGGAGCGTTCAACATTAGTGCGGCGCTGGCTCTCGATGTCCCGCCCCTCACAGCCAAGGCAGAGAAGATTCTGACCGAGGAGCACAGGCGCATCTTCGTCCCCGACTGGTGGGTGATGAAGGTCGACGGGTTCTTAGGGGACGGTAACATTTGCATGTAGGCGGTGAAGCACCTGCCGACCCCTAAAGACCGAGCGGCGCTTAAGGCGGGCGAAGTTGGTGACGCCGCGATGCAGATCGCTCGGAACACCATGTCGGTAAGTAGTAGAAGACTTTCTTCAAAAAATTTCTAAGTTTCTGTGCTCGTGCTTGACTGTTTCTTGTATGGCTTGTAGACCCTCTGCCACTTCAACTATCTGCTCGAGGAGTTTGCGAGCAAGGAAAAGGAGATGACCGTTCTGAACGACCGGGAACGGTCACGACCGGGAACGGTCACGATCGGGAACGGTCACGACCGGGAACGGTCGGAGCGGTCTAAGGCGGTGAAGCAGCTGGAGGCCGAACAGTTGCGTTCCGCTTCGCTCGAGGCCGAAGTTACCGACCTGAAGGCTCAGCTCGCCGAGGCGCTGAGGAGTTCGGCCGCCGAGGCCTCCAAGGTCGAAACACTAGAAAAGAAGGCGGCTCGACTCGAAGGGGAGCTGTCTAAGGCCCTGAAGGCGTCAGAGAAGGCCATGAGCGAGCACGCGTCGAAGGTGGCGGCTGCAGAGAAAGCAGTTCGGGATGAGGCCGAGGCTCACATGTTGACCAACATGGAGGAAGCGTACGGCCAAGCGCTTAAGCACATCATCGCTCGGAACCCCGGATTCGACGTCTCGTCCCACTACTTCTACGACCCCATAGAGGGTGAGGAAGAGCTGCCCTCGGCCGAGTTCGCTCTGAGGCCGGAGGGCGAAGACTCCAAAGGCGAGGGTGGTGCCGAGGGTGCGATCTTAGCTATGCCGAGCGACGATGAGGTCGACCCCTGACTTTGTCGCCTCTTCTCATTCTTTTGTTCTCTTCTTTTTTTTCTTTTGTAATGCCTAACTGCGGACTGGCCACCGCTTTTTGTAGCTTTTGAACTTTTAATGAAATGATTTCTTTTTGGCTGAACATTACAAAATTTTGCAAAGTTATTCAACTCTTTTTGTTCGGATTGTGTCTTTGAGTATTGAGGACTTCTTTTGATATTCCTCAACTTTCCAGGTCGAGTTGGGCCCGATCACTGAGGTCTCCCATCATCGTACTGAGCTGGAGAAAACGAAGGGGGCTCTTTCTCGCTGGCGTGATAAAGCATTTTACGACTTCTTGGAATTGGAGGATATCAAAACAACTGCGAGAAGGTATTTTCGCGAGTTGAGGGAACTGCCAAAGCAACCTCGACAAACTCGTCTCGAAGGCGAGATAGAGTTGCTCCGTAAGGATCTCTTTGATGTCGACCAAAAGAATAGTGAATTACTGGCGGAGGTTCGTCATCTACAGGTAACGGTGAAAGAGCATTCGGCGGAGGAAGAGGAGTTAGCTTCGAAGGTGGTGAAGTTGATGTTCGAGGGCGATGAGTTGTCGGCAAGAATTGACAAACTGAGGAGGATCACGATTGACAGGGGTATCGAAGTGACTCATCTCCGTCGTATTGTGGCCGATAGCACTAACGTCGCAGGCTCGTCCAAACTTCCCCATTTCAAAGCATCGGCGAAAGATGATATTCTGAGAGATAGGATCGTCGATCTAGAGGAGGAGATCGCAACGCTGAAACCTCAGCCCGTAAGGGCCAATGTTTGCAGTACGTCGTGTACTCGCGAAGAGAGCGAAAGAGGTATCTCGTTCTACGAACTTGCGACTCGTTCGCCTGCCGTTAGGCGGAGCCCTGCTGACGCTCAGAGTGGTGTAGCAGTTTCGTCTAGTGGCGCCTCGGTTGGGGCCACAGCTAGAATTAGCGGCGAAGGGGGTTCTCGCTTTGCTGGTTTAGAGTCGAGCTCAGAGGTAAGGCGATGCCGGCCTCGTGTGTCTTTGAACCGAAGCATTCCCCTTCCAAAGAAGCGCTAAACAAGTTGTATTATGCTCTTCAAGTTATTGTAAAAATCCGTTGTAGTGTCAGCCTTGTCCGGGCTCTTAATAAAAAAAGTTTCTTTTGCTTCTGATGTTCGAATGTTGCGTTGGCTGGTATTAGTTTAAGTATTACTCCTCCAACTTTTGACCACTTCTCAAAATCAGAAGCAAATCTTCCTTCTTGTGTGCGAATCACTTTTGGCCAATTTAACAGTGATAGAGAAGTGGAGTCGAGCCAAGTGTTAGGCTCCGAACTCGTCGTTAGAGTTTGTTCAACGGTTGTGGGAGCAATTCTGAATGGCGAATCACTCCTAGCTCGCTTAAGGGCAAGCTTGCGGAGCAGAATCGAACCAAGTGTTGGACTCCGAACTCGTCGTTAGAGTTTGTTCAACGGTTGTGGGAGCAATTCCGAATGGCGAACCACTCCTAGCTTGCTTAAGAGCGAGCTTGCGGAGCAGAATCGAACCAAGTGTTAGACTCCGAACTCGTCGTTAGAGTTTGTTCAACGGTTGTGGGAGCAATTCCGAATGGCAAACCACTCCTAGCTCGCTTAAGAGCGAGCTTGCGGAGCAAAATCGAACCAAGTGTTGCACTCCGAACTCGTCGTTAGAGTTTGTTCAACGGTTGTGGGAGCAATTCCGAATGGCGAACCACTCCTAGCTCGCTTAAGAGCGAGCTTGCGGAGCAAAATCGAACCAAGTGTTGGACTCCGAACTCGTCGTTAGAGTTTGTTCAACGGTTGTGGGAGCAATTCCGAATGGCGAACCACTCCTAGCTCGCTTAAGAGCGAGCTTGCGGAGCAGAATCGAACCAAGTGCTGGACTCCGAACTCGTCGTTAGAGTTTGTTCAACGGTTGTGGGAGCAATTCCGAATGGCGAACCACTCCTAGCTCGCTTAAGAGCGAGCTTGCGGAGCAGAATCGAACCAAGTGTTGGACTCCGAACTCGTCGTTAGAGTTTGTTCAACGGTTGTGGGAGCAATTCCGAATGGCGAACCACTCCTAGATCACTTAAGAGCGAGCTTGCGGAGCAGAATCGAACAAAGTGTTGGACTCCGTACTCGTCGTTATGGTGAAGAGTAAAGGCAGGGAAGTACAAGCAATTTTACAAGTAAAATATGAAAAAACTTTCTTTATTGATAGCTAATAGTCGGCTGCTTCTAAGTTGCGAGCCGTTATTACATAGGAGAAATAAAGAAAAAAATACAAGTAAAAGGAGAGGAATGGTTTGACATCCCAAAATACTTAGAGGGGCGTTAATGCTCTCTCTCTTGGTATTTCAAAAGATGGTCGGCATTCCAAGTCCTGGGGATCTCTCTGCCTTCGAGGTTTTCTAGTCGATATGTTCCGGGCCGAACTACTTTCGTGATCTTGTAGGGTCCCTCCCAATTCGAAGCTAGTTTACTCTTCTGACCAGGAAAAGAGATTGCTAACTTTCTGAGGACCAAGTCCCCTTCTTTGAGGTCGGTAGGACAGACTCTCTTATTGTACGCCAACTCGATCCTCCTCCGATAACCCTGTTGGTGGATTGACGCTCTTTCCCGTAGCTCGTCGACCAAGTCTAAGTTTGCCCGAAGTTCTCTGGCATTCTGTTCTTCTTCGTAGGCAAGGAGGCGAGGAGAAGGTATGCCGACTTCCAGTGGGATCACAGCCTCGGACCCATAGGTGAGGTAGAATGGCGACTCTCTTGTGGGGGTTCGTTTCGTGGTGCGGTAGTTCGACAGCACGTTAGGGAGCTGATCGACCCATAAGCCTTTAGAGCACTTATTCAGCCTTTTCTTAATACCAGAGAGGATCTGTCGGTTAGCATTCTCCACTTGACCATTCGACTGTGGGTGGGAGATGGAGGAGAAAAGTTGTTGGATGGCGAGGTCTTCACATAGAGCTCGGAAGGCAGCCCCGGTAAACTGGGTTCCGTTGTCTGTTATGAGGACTCGAGGGACACCGAATCGGCCGATAACGCTCTTCCAGAAGAACTGAAGTACTTTGTTCTCGGTGATTGTGGCCAAGGGCTCAGCCTCTATCCACTTCGAGAAGTAGTCGATTGCCACGACTAAGAATTTGAGCTGGCCGGGAGCTGGTTGGAATGGCCCTAGTAAATCCATCCCCCACATTGCGAAAGGGATAGGACTTGATAGGGATGTGAGTGGAGCTTGTGGGAGGCGACAGACGTTGGATTATTTCTGACAAGAGCTGCATTGCCGAACGTGTAGTTCGGCGTCTTAAAGGAGAGTGGGCCAGAAATATCCATAATTCAACACTTTCCAGGCTAGGGATCTGGACCCTAAATGTGCCCTGCCGATGCCTTCACGAAGTTCTTGCAGGGCGTATTCGGCTTGCTCCGGGGAGAGGCATCTCAAATAAGGCCTGTCGTCTACTTGTGTGAAGGAGCGCTTGTATAGGATGCCCTCAATAAGTGTGTATCGCTCTGCTCGGGTTCTCACTAGGCGAGCTTCTTTAGGGTCTTCGGGGAGGAGCCCATCCCTTAGGAATTCCACCAGGGGCTTCATCCAGTTATCTTGAAGCAAGACAGGTAGCGACTCCAACGAGTCGAAAGTTTCATCTTCTATACTTGGCTTCAGGAGCACCTCAATCAAGACGGTCTGCTCGAGACCTTGGAGGGAGGAGGAGGCCAACTTGGAGAGGGCATCGGCTTGGAAATTCTCCTCTCGGGGGATTCACTGGATGAGAGCTTCTTCAAATAGGGCCATGAGATTCCTGACCTTGGCTAGGTACTTAGCCATTCGGTCATCTCGTGCCTCGTACTCGCCTAGGACCTGATTTACGACCAGCTAAGAGTCGTTGAAGATCCGGAGGCGCTGCGCCCCTGCATTGCGAGCCATTCTGAGGACGTCTATGAGTGCTTCATATTCTGCTTCGTTGTTAGAGGCCTTGAAGTTGATCCGGAGGGAGTATTGGAGGATGAAATCATCTGGGCCGGCCAGAATGACCTCGGCTCCGCTTCCCTCGTGACAAGAGGATCCATCTACATAAACCGACCAGACAGGCAGTCCCTTCATTGCTTGGCTGACCTCGGGGATGGTACTTTCAACTATGAATTCAACTAAGGCCTGAGCCTTGATCGCGGTCCGAGGCTGATACGTTATATCATGCTGACTCAGCTCGATAGACCCCTTCATAAGGCGACCGAAGTTCTCTGGTTTGTGGAGAACTTGCTTCAGCAGTTGGTCGGTAAGAATGACCACCGAATGGGATTAGAAATATGGGCGAAGCTTTCTTGCGGCCATGACTAAGGCGTATGCCATCTTCTCTATCTTGGGGTAGCGGAGCTCGGCATCCCGAAGTACCTTGCTCATGTAATAAATGGGCCTTTGAGTCCTATCTTCTTCCCTCACGAGGACGGCGCTGAGGGTCTGCTCGGAGGCTGCCAAGTAGAGGTAGAGGGTTTCCCCGGGAACAGGTTTGCTCAGGAGAGGAGGATTGACTAGATAAGCCTTCAGCTGATCGAATGATTCTTTTTGCTGCTGACCCCACTCGAAGCCTTCAGCTCCCCTGAGAGCCTTGAAGAAGGGAAGACACTTCTCCCCTGACTTGGAAAGGAAGCGCCCTATGGCTGCCAGGCGACCAGTTAGCCTCTGAACCTCTTTAACATTCTTCGGGGGAGCCATGTCTAATATGGCTTTGATTTTCTCGGGGTTGGCCTCGATTCCTCTTTGGCTGACCATGAAGCCTAGGAACTTCCCCGACGAGACTCCGAACGCACACTTGTTCGGATTGAGCCTCATTTCGTGCTTTCTGAGTACATCGAACGCCTCTTGCAGATCGGTCACATGATCGGCCCCGCGGATGCTCTTCACAAGCATATCGTCAACATACACCTCCATATTTCGGCCGATTTGTGCTTGAAAAACCTTGTTGACGAGGCGTTGATAAGTGGCACCTGCATTCTTCAAACCGAAGGGCATTACCCTGTAGCATTAGGGGCCCTGATCGGTTACAAAGGAGGTCTTCGGGATATTCGGGGGAAACATACGAATCTGATTGTAGCCTGAGAATGCGTCCATGAAGCTGAGGAGTTCATGGCCCGAAGTGGCGTCAATCAAAGTATCGATACTTGGAAGAGGGAAGGGGTCTTTGGGGCATGCCTTGTTGAGATCGGTAAAATCGATACAAATCCTCCAGGTCCCATTGGACTTCTTCACCATTACTACATTTGAGAGCCATTCGGGATAGCTTACCTCCTGTATGAACCAAGCCTTCAAAAGCTTGCTCACCTCCTCTTTTATAGCTTGCTGGCGCTCGGGAGTGAACTTGCGCCTCTTCTGTTGAACCAGTTTGGACCCCGGAGCAACACTGAGGTGGTGGACTAAAAGCTCTTCAAAAATTCCGGGCATGTCTGCGGCCGACCAAGCAAAGAGGTCGCGATTTCTTCGGATGCACTGGACTATGTCGGAGCATAGGGCAGATGGGAGGGTCTTGCTAACAAAGAACTTTCGGCTTGGATCCTGCTCAGAGAAGAGCACTTCCTCCAACTCATCCACCGGCTCGGACGTTGGTCGGACTACATCTTGGGGGATTTCAAGAGTTTCGAGGGAGAGGACTGGACCCATGGTAGAGGTCATGTAGCATTTGCGGGCCATTTCCTGATTGCCTTTTACTTCCCCTACTCCTGCCCGGGTGGGGAATTTCATCTTGAGGTGATAGGCGGAAGGGACGGCTTCGAGAGCGGCTAAGCCGGGCCGACCCAAAATGACATTATAGGCTGCAGGGACATCCACGACCATGAAGTCCATCGACTCCGTTCGGGTAGTAGGAGTTTTGCCAGCGGTTACGTCCAGGGTGATAACCCCTTTAATAGTCACTGGCACTCCCGTGAACCCATGGAGTGTGTAGCCGGCGGGCTTAAGTTTCTCCCGGGATAGTTTGAGGCCTTTGAAAGCGGCGAGGAAGAGGATGTTAACAGAGCTGCCATTGTCCACTAGGATCCTTTCCACTTTAAAGTTCGCCATATGGAGGTTGATGACGAGTGCGTCACAATGGGGCGTTCGGAAACCCTCAAGGTCTTCATCTGAGAATGTGACGGGCACTCTGAGGCCTTTAGGAGGAGGTGTGGCGCGGACCGAATTAACTTCCCTAATAAATGCCTTTCGAGAGGAGTTGGAGGAGCCCCCCATTAGGCCTCCATGAATGAGGTGCAGGACACGCTCCTCTTCGAATTCGGGCGTTTCATCGCGTTCAGGACGCTTGTTAGCCTCCCGAGGCGGGGGAGGAAGATCGGCTCGGACCTTTCTCACGAACTTGGTTAGCTGACCCCTCTGGATGAGGGCTTCTATCTCGTTCTTCAGGGCCCGACAATCATTGGTGTCGTGGCCATGGTCCCGGTGATAGCGGCACCACTTCTCTTTATCGCTCTTCTTGCCAGGGGTGTTCATTTTTGGTGCAGGAGGTATCACCCCCTCCTTCTCAACTTCCATGAGGATTGTGGAGATGTTGGCGTTAAGGGGAGTAAACTTTTCAAATCTGGGGGGAGGTCGGCGCTGCCCGCCATTATCCTTCTGGAGCTTCTTGGCTCCTTCCTCTTCTATTCCATTTCTCTTGGACCCAGAGGAAGGCCCCTCAAAGTTGGGGCGGTGCTCAGCTTCCTCGGCCCGAATATACTTTTCGCTCCTGAGAAGGAGGTCAGAGAAGTTCTGTGGGGGCTTTTTGGCAAGGGAGGAGCGGAGGCTGGAGTTGAGGACATTGGATTGGAATGCTGCTACAGCGACCGACTGATCGAGGGATGCCATGGACCTGGCTTCCGCTGTGAACCTTTTTACATAGTCCCTTAGCTTCTCACCCTTCTTCTGGTTGAGATAGAGTAGCGAAATGCTGGTCTTCTCAGTTCGGCGGCTACTCACGAAGTGGGTGACGAAGAGGGTCTCAAATTGCTCGAAGGAGAATATCGAGGATGGGGCAAGGCGAGAGTACCATTCTCGAGCCGGACCCTTGAGAGTAGCGGGGAAGGTCTTGCACAGCAGAGCATCAGAAGCTTGATGGATGAGCATGAGGGTCTTAAAGCTTTCGATGTGATCGACGAGGTCAGACTCCCCAGAATAAGTCTCGAATTGAGGGGGTTTAAAGCTGATTGGTACGGGTGCCTCCATTATGGTTCGGGAAAAAGGAGGTCGACTCGGGCGAAGGGTCCTTCCTCTAAGCTCTTCTTCTCTGTCTAACTGAGCCAAGTGCCTCTCCATTTCGTAGAGACGGCGGTAGACAATATCATCCCTTCGACGGTAATCAACCGAGCCTCTAGACTCGTCTTCGTACGAGGGAGAGCGGGGGCTACGACGACGGTAGCTCCTGGAGCGGCGAGGACTAGGAATGTGCTGTGGGTTGCTAGGAGCTGGGGGAGGAGTTAGGGACCGTCGGCGAGGACTTCGGACCGGAGGAGGAGTGGGAATCCTTGGAGGATTGGTGTTGTTGGGTCGGAGATTGAGAGCTTGTAGGATGGTGGCTTGGAATTGCTGGAACTCGGCACGAGTGATGGGTGCCTCATCGTTCCTTGGATGCTGCCGACCGGCTGGGGAATGGGGTCTTCTCCTAGGATGTTCGGGGGACTCTCTCCGCCCTCTTCGGGTGGGGGACCTTCTGTAGTCTCGGTGGCGAGGAGACCGCTCATCTGGATGTTGTTGGTGGGAGGCTCCCTCTCGGACCCGCCTCTCATCCAGATGGCGGCGAAGATCCTCATCCTTCTGCCGATTGAGGATGGTATTGCGAAGGTCAGAAGCTCGGGGATGGCGGGAGGCCATAGAATTCGTAGAGGCATTGTGTACTGAGATGTGGTCCTGATGGAGAGGTTGCTTCTACAGGTTGGGACGCGAGACCCCTGCACCGGCATTTTGAGGACCGGGGGGGTCCTTGGGAGGTTGCTGATTCTGAAGAGGAGGCTGGTCCTGTTGAAGAGGGCCCTCTGCTTGAGGAGGCAGTTGCCCCTGCTGCTGAGCGGGTTGGATGGGGACTTCCTGTTGCTGATCGACGGGGTTGGGTCCACGGTTGGACCCCCTGGATCTTACTTTCCTAGGAGGCATGGCTGGAGAAGATCTGACCAACGGGAAGAGGGGAGGCTGCTATTCGTTTGATTCCCACAGACGGCGCCAATCTGTTACCGCTAAATCTGGTGTGGGGGCAAACAGATAGTATTTGTGGATTCTTGGAAAACCTGAAACCTGTTCTGTTGGAGTCTGACTGCTGACTCCCGCCGTTCACCTGCAAAAAGTGCGAGACACCGGGGTTGATCCCGGCGACGCACCCTCCGACGCTCAAGTCAGTAATCAGGAAGATTATGAAAGAGTGTAAATTGGCAAAAGATTGATTACCTCTTAATGGAGATGGATGGGGAGTATTTATAGCCGCCGTTGGGGTCAGATTAGTAATGTAACCCCTGTAATCAGATAAGGAATGTAATCCCTAATTCCCAGTGAAAGGATAGATGTGAATCAAGGTCGTTGATTAGTATTAATCAGAAACCCTAATTCTATCTTGCTAGATCGGGTTTATTTCGGGTTGGGGCCCGTACCCAGTTGAGGTGGATCCGTTCGCGGGTTATTGGGTCTTTTGGGGAAAAGACCCAGGACCCACTTCAGACCCATTGGTAGGCAAAATTACCATTTTAACCCCAGGCTTTAAGATTCGTTCCCGATTTGGACGGTTTCGATTTAACCCCATTTTTAGCCATATCACTGCTATTAATATAGACCGTCTGCATTGGTTTCTAGGGTTTTATGAAGATTTTTACAGAAACATCCCTTAAGAAAATAGATCATATATATATAGACCTTTCTAAATCAATTTAGTTAAATTTTAGAGCAGAAATCTAATCCCCTAACTCCCCTGATCTGGCCGGTCTCCGAGTGTATCCCAGAAAACGAATTTTCAAAAATTTCCTCCAAGTGGCAATTTTACACAGAAGTCCTTGACTTTGAAATATTTGCAACATGCCATAAATTATTCATAAAAATCCAAACAATTCAGAATTATTATCTATTAATAATTATTATATTTTCCAAATAAATTTACTGACTTTTTATTTTCCAAGAGAAAAATATTTGCACATGTTTTGCACGTGCAAAAAGGTAAATTTGAGAAAAATGCTTAATAAATCAAAAAAGTTCATCACAAATCATTTATAAATTTCAAAAATATATTTAAAATTTCTAGGGTATTACATTACTCCATCCTTAGAATGGTTTTGTCCCAGAACTACCGCTAATAGGGAAAAGAAACAACTACAAGCAAAAGGATAAAATAACACAAAGAGTTTAGGAAAATCATTCTTCATTCGGTCCTCCGACTCCCAAATGGCCTCTTCGAACAACCGGTTCCTCCATAATACCTTGACCATTGGTATGACTTCACTCTGTAACACTTTCTCCCGTCTATCAACAATCTCCACAGGCAGCTCCTTATAACTCAAATTTAGTTGTAATCTGTCGAGCACTTCATCAACTGATGACTCTGGTCTGGCATATAATTCCTCAACAACGATACATGGAATACATCATGCACTTGAGCAAACTCTTCCGAAAATTCTAGCTTGTACGTTGTCTTACCGATTCGCCTCAAAATTTTTGTATGGTCCAATGTACCTTGGCGCCAACTTGCCTCTTTTCCCAAATCTGATCACTCCCTTCGTCAGAGATACTTTGAGGAAAACTACATCCCCAACCTCGAACTCCAAGTCCCTACGCCGAGTTTCTGCATAACTCTTCTGCCAGCTCTGGGCTTTGACCAATCTTTTCCAAATTAGTTCGATCTTCTCTGACATCTGTTGCACAATCTCAGGCCAAACATCTGCCTCTCTACCACTTCGTACCAATAGACAGGTGTTTTGCACTTCCACTCGTACAGAGCTTCGTAAGGTGCCATACCGATACTCGCATGGTAACTGTTGTTGTAAGCAAACTCAACCAATACCAAAAACCTTTCCCAACTGCCACCAAAATCCATGATGCGATATCTCAGCATATCCTCCAATACTCGATTCACCCTCTCTGTTTGACCATCGTCTGTGGATGAAAAATAGTACTGAAATTAGTCCTTGTCGGAAACTCCTCCAAAATCTCGATGTGAACCTCGCATCCCTGTCGAAAACAATAGACACAGGAACCCCATGAAGTCTCAAATCTCTCCGATGTAAAGTTCTGCCAGCTTCTCCAAAGACCATGTAATCTTCATAGGTAAGAAATGAGCCGACTTGGTCAAACGATCCACAATGAACTAAATCGAGTCGTTGCCCTTCGAACTCCTTGGCAAACCAGTGATGAAATCCATACTAATATTATCCCACTTCCATTCAGGTATAGGCAACAGCTGCAACAAGCCCTAGGCTTCTGATTCTCTGCTTTGACTTGCTGGTAAGTCAAACACCTTGCTACAAAATCTGCAACATCCCTCTACATTCCTGGCCACCAAATGTGCTGCTTGATGTCCTTGTACATCTTTGTACTTCCAGGATATACTGATAACAAGGTATGGTGTGCTTCTTGTAAGATGCTCTCCTTCAAACCTGCACTCTCTGGCACATACAATCTCTCGTCCATCCATAGAACTTTATCTTGGGCGCAAAATTCTGATAGTTTGCCATCGTAAATCTGTTGTAACATCCTCTAAATCTTTGCGTCTAATTTCTGACTCTCTATAATCTGCTCCCTCAAAGAAGGCTGAAGCCTTAATTGTACCAACGACGCTCCCAATCGCTACAGTACCACCTCAATACCTGCCCGATCTAACTCTACAGTCAACTCCTTCTGTGCCGTGATCAAACTCGACATACTACTCTTCCGACTGAGCCCATCAACTATTACATTCGCCTTGCCTGGATGATACTTGATCTCAGGACGAATGTCTTCCAATACCTCCAACCACCTTCTCTGCCGAAGATTCATATCCCTTTGCAGATAAATGTACTTCAAGATCTTGTGATCAGTAAACATATTGACTTTCTCTCCATATACATAGTGCCTCCATTGCTTCAAGGCAATGATAATAACTGCAAGCTCTAGGTCATGCGTCGGATAGTTCTTCTAATGAGGACGCAACTACCTCGATCCATAAGCAATAACCTTCCCCTCTTACATCAAGTCGCAACCCAAACCTCTGTGTGACGCATCACTGTAAATATCATAGTCTTTCCAAGCTTGCGGCAAAGCTAGAATAGGTATTGTCGTCAACCTCTCCTTCAACTCCAGAAAACTCGTCTCACATTTATCAGTCCAAGTGAAATTCAAATTCTTCCGGGTCAACCCTGTTAAAGGAACTACAATTGCGCATAGCCTTAAATAAACCGCCTATAATACCCTATTAATCATAAGAAGCTCCTGACCTCCTTCACAGTCGTCATTCTAGGCCAACTCTTCACTGCTTCAATTTTCTGAGGATCAGTGGCCACTCCCTCCTTAGAAATGATATGACCAAGGAATGCTACCTCTGACTTCCAAAATTCACACTTCAATAGCTTGGCATACAAATCATGTTCCTGCAGCTTTTTCAACACCTCTGCTAAGTGCTTAGCATGCTCTTCCTTCGACTTCGAATAGACCAGTATATCATCAATGAATACCACCACGAAAGAATAATGAACGGCAAAATCTGGTTCATCATATCCATAAACACTGACGGCGCATTTGTCACCCCAAATGACATTACCAAAAACTCATAAAGTCCATGCCGAGATCTGAAAGATGTCTTACTCACATCCTCCTCCTTAACTCGGACCTGATGATACCCTAACCGCAGACCAATCTTCAAAAACATTGCCGCCCCTTGAAGCCTATCAAATAGATCATCAATCTGTAGAAGTGGATACTTGTTCTTAATGGTCACCTTGTTCAATTCCGGGTAGTCAATGCACATCCTTATTGACCCATCCTTCTTCTTTACTAGTAACACCGGTGCACCCCATGGCGAAGTACTCGGCTTGATGAACCCTGTCCTCAGCAATTTCTCAATCTGCTTCTTTACCTCATCTTGCTCTACAGGTGTCATCCTGTATGGAGCCTTAGATATTGGAGCACTTCCTGGCTGAACATTGATGCAGAACTCAACATCTCGCTACGACGGTAACCCCGATAGATCTTCAAAGAACACAGTAGGGAAATCTCTAACAACTGGGATCTCCCTAGCCTCATTCAGAATCATCAACTTCGATATAGTTGCAATCACATTCAAGTTTCCTTTCTTTTCTCGAAAAGTCACTGCGGGTCCTCCCGGTGCCTTCACTATAAATTCCTTATTCTTTCACTCAATTGTAGCATCGTAAATTGCCATCCAATCAGTGCCCACAATCACATCCACTCCCAAGACTTACAGTTCGATGAGATCGATTCTGAAAAGCCTCCTACTGATTTCGATATCACAATCCTCGTAATACCGATCAGCAATCAACTCCTCTCCTGATGGTGTTGCCACTGACAAGACTCTACTTGGAAAAATCTTATGTTTCACACCTAATATTTAGCAAAATTGGGCTACACAAATGTATTCGAAGAACCAGTATCAAATAAAATCTTTGCTTTTATTCCATTAATGAAAACACATCTGGTTACATGAAGAATGATACTCAAAACTCTATTTCATTCTTAAACAAAGTCTTATTTAATACATCCAATAAATAAATTAAAATTCTTGCATACCCTGGATCACATCTTCTGAGTTACCAGCATCCTCCTCAGTCAATGCGAATACTCGCTCTTGCCTCTGGAATTTGCTCTCATTTGCACTATCCTTCTTAATCTTGGGCAAAACAGCATGGTATGACCCTCTCGCCCACACTGATAACAAGTTGGACCCTTTGCTGGCTTGGTACATGCTGCCCTGTAGTGACCCGCTTCTCCACATTTATAGCCAGTCACTCCCTAAATTGTTGCTGGCTTCTTCTCTGGCCTACTGAATCTGCCCTTCTTCTCCGGGGACCTCCTCCCACTCTGATTTGTTGCTGCTGGCCTTTTATTTCTGTTCTAGGTTTTCTGCTTCTTCTGGAACTGATTCATGTCCTCCTCGGTCATGGCTGCTCTCCTGACAAGTTTGTCAAACCTCCTGATCCCCAACGATATCATTCGGGACCTTAGATTCGGCCTCAAGCCCTGCTTAAATTTCCTGGCTTTCTTTGCTTCATTAACTACCAGCTCCGGCGCATACCTCGACAACTGCGCGAACTTAGACACGTACTCAATCACTGACATACTACCCTGCTGCAGGTTCAGAAACTCCATTGCTTTCTTCTCCTGGATGTCCAAGGGAAAGTAGTGATCCCTGAACTCACCAAGAAAACCCTCCCAAGTCACCTTCTTTTTACCAAAAGTCTTTTTCACTGACTGCCACCAGTCGCCAGCATCCTTTTCCAGTTGCATTATAGCCAATTTCACCTTGTTGGCTGCGGGGGTTTCTAGAACCTTGAAGACCACTTCCATCTGCCTGATCTAATCATCGGCCTCATTAGGATCATCTTGCCCTTCAAAAACTAGCGGCTTCATTCGCTTGAAAGATTCTACTTGCTTGATCGGATCTGCATTAATAGGTACAAACCCTGCTCCCTGATTTTGAGTCGCACTAGCTGCCATAAATGCAATAAGAGTCTGATATACCCTGGCAATCTCCGTCCCTAGGTCAAGCCTGCCCCCGTGGGAACATTCAGCCCCATCATCATTCCTACCATTTCTAGTCCTGGGTCCTGCCATTTCACTGAGTACTGTAAAACACAGGAAACTGTTAGAGCACCATAACATAAATCACATCCACACCAACTGCCACTATAGGAAATCTGTTCATACTCAAACCATTTCATTTAGTTAAAGTTTCAGGTTTAACACTCACGCTCTAACGTCCACCTAGGTACTTACGCTCTAATATCCACACCTAGGTGCATTCCATATACCATGTTTAACATTACTATTGAAGCATGCTCTGATACCAACTCTGTACCGCCCCAAATTTCCAATAAATAAAATTACTAATAAGTTGCACAATTTCCAAAATCAACTTCAATTGCAATCATAAACACAACATCAAATAAAGGAAAAACTTAAACTCTTTATTACAACTGTTCTTTCGTACATTTGCACAGCGGAAAGTTTTAATACATTTATTACAACACAATCGAACACTTAAACTTTAAACATCTTAAATCCAAGCTTCCACTTTACTTGGACAAATCACTTGTAAATCCTGCGAAATAAACTGAAGAGTGGGCACGTCAGTTGAAGGCAACTGACGTCAACTATAATAAGAGTGATACTTCTAGATCTCATAATCACAAACATGATGCATATTAATATAGCAGTAATGAATGATGCATAACAATAATAAATAGAACAACAAGTGAAACATATTAATGCAGCAATAACAAATGGAACATGAAACACCAATAAATGAAGCGTAAAACAACAAGAGAAGTAGGCTAAGTGTCAAGTGTATGAGATGAAAACAGAAAACAAACATGCATAAAACTAGTCAAGAAATGCAAATGCTTATGATGATTTCTAATGTATACTTGTCGATTCTATGCATCTCATACTACATAGGTCCGGTGCAAGCCCTTATCGTTCTCCAGTTTATAAGGTTCAATCCCACGTTATGCAACTAACCTACTACAGTGATTACTTTCAGATTTAGATTATTCTGTGAGTATCTAGTGACATGCCACCGATAATTCTTGAGAATCAACTCCCCACCGTCCGTGATTATAGGTACACTCCCTCGCACCCCGATAATTCTGGAAGTTCAAACCCACATCGTCCGGCCAGATGGCACCTCATCACATGAACATCCCATGAGCGTCGCCCTGATCCCCGATAATCCTGAAGATACATCCCACATCGTCCATGATTACACCCCGATAATTCTTGGAATTATCTCCCATCATCCAATCATATGAGGCCCCCTACCCATGTTTGCTCTTATTTCACCACAACTCCAGCTAGTGTCTGTCCTTATGTTTATTATGTTCAATTAGAATCACAGTCTCCCTAGAGTTGGTGTGCCCTACCGGACTTAACTTTACTGAATTAAAACAAAAGCTCCACTGGCCAAATTTCAACAAATCTCACTTGCCGACATGCTGGGTACCACCTAACCTCTACAATCTCCTAACTCAAATATCATTTCAAACATTTCTTTGTGTCACATAAATTCAAAATCATCTAACTCACAACGAGGATTTCCCTCAAATCCAATAACTCGACCGAAGTACCTCCATGTACAAACCATGTCCACGTAATTAGTTAAGAAACAGAAACTAACCATCAATTAAACTGAGATTTTACATCCTCAAACAGTAGAAAAATCTGAAACGTGATACTCTTTAATTTCGAGAACATTTACTTTCTAAAACAAAGAAAATCTAAGTTAAATTCAATTAAAATATGAAGATACACTCTCTGAAAGTAGTAAGATTTGAATCCAATTATTTTGGAAAACTAAGAATCATCGTTTGCAAATTCGGAGAAATGATCATTCAAAGAAAAGAAAACTGCAACAAAACAGGCTGTGAAAAACCAAGTCATGACAGTCGACCGACATGCAACAGTACAAAAATTGCGGTCGGTTGACAGTAGAAAAAAATGGCGACATCCCTAGTCATGACAGTCGATCGCTGCAGCAAGTTCAAAAGAACTGCGGCGTCCAACTGCAGTCGACTGCAAGGTCCACTGACATGCAGTCTGCGACATCCATTTCAATTTTGAAAATCTCTCAAACTGTTATATGTATGTAGATATATATAAATACATGGTTGCATATGATGAAATCTGTAATATAACAGGTGCATCTTGGCCAATCTATCTCAATTCATACCTCAGTAAAATCCATTCAAAAACTTCACAAAATCTCAACTCCGAAGTCATAATATTGAATAGCGAGATTTTAATGAAAACTTTTCAAATGAACAGTATGAATACTACAATACCGACAAGATTCTTTCACATACCGAAATATGGGTATATATATATATAGGGAAAGGCTCCGTTGCACACTACTATTGGTGCTCACGGCGTGAACACTACTAGTTCGGGCGTTCAAATCGAAAATCCGAACCGTTCACATTGATCTACACATCTAAATTAGTCTAAATATGTAAAATCAAATCATTTGAAATTCATTTGCCCATTCATTGAAGTGTTACAAAATTGTATGGCTGAAATTCATTGTTTTTATAGTCGCGTGATGGATGGGCAAATGAATTTCAAATGATCTGATTTTACATATTTAGACTAATTTAGATGTGTAGATCAATGTGAACGGTTCGGATTTTCGATTTGAACGCCCGAACTAGTAGTGTTCACGCCGTGAGCACCAAGGTAGTGTGCAACGGAGCCTTTTCCTATATATATATATATATATATATATATATATATATATACACACACACACTTGTCAATAGTGAAATCTAGTCACTTTGGAAAACTGATAATCATTGTTTGCAAATTTGGAGAAACATTCATTCAATGAAAGAAAATGCAGTAAAATAGAGAGTGGCAGTCCACTATAGAATTTCGATGGGAGGTGGTTGCTATGTAACACCCCGTAATTTCAAGAGATATAATATAGTATATATATATATAATATATGGGCATTATGGAAATAATGCTAAAATGAATTAATTGGTGGGCGGGGCCCACGTGAGAAGGAAAAAATGCACAGCAGCTTGCTTTGGTGCATGTGTGTGCTTCCGGGTGACGTGGCGCCCAAGATGGGGCCCACGTGATGCAAGGGGGGTTTAAGTGCGAGTGATTAGGCAGGGATTAATGAGTTAATCCCATATCGCTAAAATCCAAGGATAATTAAATAATAAATATAATTGCCTATGATCAAGAGTCACCTAATTGGTTAACTACCTTTTGAGAGACAGCCTGTGGTGGGCAGTTGTACTAAATAATAAGTAAATTAATAAATTGTCTGAGTATTGGGGCGGGGCGTTACAAATTGTATTAGAGCCGACTTTCGACACCGAGTGTGGGTCAAGGTGGGTATGCCTTAGAGGGAGCTGAGGTTAGTACGCTGGAAGTTTGGCCAGGGGCAGTATGATAGAATTAGCTGAATCATGGTACGTCATTCCACATCGGCTAGAATGGAGATCCTGCACCTAGGTTGCATGCCCCGTACTCAGCGAGGACGCTAATTTCTAAAGGGGGGTGTATGTAACACCCCATAATTTCAGGAGATATAATATAGTATTATATATATATATATATATATATATATATATATATATATATATATATATATATATATATATATATATATATAAAGAATAAAAGAGGTTTCCCCATAGAACTTCTATGGGAGGTGGTTAGCGCCCAGGATGGGGGCCACATGATGCAAGGGGGGTTTAAGTGCAAGGGATTAGGCGGGGATCATATCGCTAAAATTCAAGGATAATTAAATAATAAATATAATTACCTATAATCAAGAGTCAAGAGTTACCTAATTGGTTAACCACCTTTTGAGCGGCAGCTTGTGGTGGGCAGTTGTACTAAATAATAAATAAATTAATAAATTGTCGGCGTATTGGGGTGGGGCGTTACACACCTACACCCCAAGTAGAACTTGGGTAATATACGCTGCACCGCAAACATAGTTTGGGTAATAATCACCGCACCCCAAGTAGAACTTGGGTAATATACACCGCACCTCAAACATAGTTTGGATAATAATCACTGCACCCCAAGTAGAACTTGGGTAATATACACCGAACCCCAAACATAGTTTGGGTAATAATCACAGCACCCCAAGTAGAACTTTGGTGATATAACATTGCACCCCAGATAAACGGGGTAATATACCAGACCTCAAGCTGATAACTTGGGCAATATAACACCGCATCCCCAAACATAGTTTGGGTAATGAACACCGAACGCCAAGCCGGTTCTTAGGTATTAGGAGGTCTAGCCCAAATCCCTAGAATTTCTGTAAGCACTGGTAAACAAAATTTAACTTTTATAATCATTTTCATCTCATCTTTTTATCCCATTTTATTATCACATATCATCTTATCTTTTATCTCAACATATTATCACATATTCGGCATACATTATGTTATTTATCTTCGCATTTTATCACATATTATGCATACACCATGTTATTTAACTTGTAATATTATCACATCATATTAGTACATATCAAAAATACACCATGTTATTTAACTTGTCACATTATCACATATTATGTATATATCATGCTATTTAACTTATCATATCATTTTATCACATATTATTTCACCTTAATCACCTGCATATCTTACATATACCAAGCCATTAATTTTATTTTTTATCATATCTAATTCTCATTTATCACACATATGTCATATGTACATCGTGTAAGTTAACATATCATAATATCATATATTTAATCTCTATATATCACCCATATATCATCCATACACCATGTCCTAAATCACTTCATAGCATCATATATAAATCGAATATATCACTATAGAACCAAATATTCAAAATTCATGCAAATACACCATATAGTACAATTTCAACTATTAAAATTCCATATTTTCTATTAATTCCTTATCCGACCATAACTTTTACAAATCACATTCAATGTGTAACACCCCGAATTCCAAATAAGCCTGAATTCGAAGTTCTACAAGATCTTTATACTTCATTTCGTACAATTTTATAAGGAATTTAAAATTTTATTTACATTAAAGTCTTTTACATCAACACAAAGCGGAATAAATAAATTACAACAATGATAAATGTACAGTTGTAACAACTTTAGCATTTAAGTAATCATCAACAACAAATTCATCTTTATATCTTTTTGTAAATTCCAAGTCCTACATATAAAACTGTGGACACGTCAGTTGCTTACAACCGACGAAATATTATACACGGTCATCCTCGCTATGCCGAAAGTATAATGATTCTTAAATACTTTAACAAACCACAAACTTGATCACAAAACAAAGCTAAAGAGGGTCTATCCTATTGATGTCGTAGGTGCTGTGCACTTAATTATTAATGCAGTTATTTATATTAGATGACACTAATGCGCACTTGTTCAGATTCTAGGCATCTCATACTACATAGGTCCGAGGGCAAGCCCTTAATCGTTCTTCATCTTGTAGGGTTCAATCCCTCGCTATGGGTTAAACTATTACAGTAACTACGGTAAGTATCCAAGATATTCTATGAGTTATGAGCCCATGTCCAGACAGCCTGGAGGGGAATCCCACGTCGTGACATGACGAATCATGCAGAGCCTATGGACAATTCGCCTCTGTCATAGGACAATGGCACTACGTAGTCACCAAACACCCCACAAGCGTCGCCACGATCCCGATAATTTTAGAGATAGATTCACGTCATGACATGACGCATCATGTAAACAGCCTGTGAAAATTCTCACACCGTGAACCCGAGGCCCTCATACTTGTGTTTTTCTCTTACTTTCATCACATCTTCACTATAATGTAGTCCTTACATTTTTAGTTTGTTTTGAGAAGAAAATCATCACAACTAGAGCTAGCTTACCCTACCGGACTTAAACCAAAACAACCTGGCTACTTCTCAAGAGATGCTTAACCCAACCTGGTTAGCTCTCAAATTCATTAATAAAAACTGCTGGTCACTAGGATCTCGCCTAGCCTCTAGATTCCAACAACTATCTCTTTCAGGAGATCAATAATAAGTCATATTCAATCAAAATAATATTTCTATTTCTTTATTCATAAACTCTTTCTCAAAGAGAAACATTTCTTTATAATCTCATAACATGAACAATTCAATTCAACTCTTTTATCAATTTATTCCCTTATACCGTTGTATGTAATATCAAATAATCTCAATCAAGTATTAATAATCATAAAATCTCATTAAGAAGACTCTAAGTGCATTCCAAACTTTCATTTCTCTTAAATCAAACCATAGTCACCATTTAATCGATAAAAATCAAGTTCTTCAACAATATTTAATATAAAATCCCCTTTCAATTCTCACAAAATATCAAAATATTGTAGAATTAATTTTCATAACGTCTAAACAATTTTAGAAAATTAAATAGGACTTTTCCCAATTTGTATTTCATTTAAAACCCCAAAATACCAAAGAATATCAAAAATAAATAAATAAATAAATAAATAAATGAAGTGGCTATGACTGGATTCGAACCCGGGTCATTGCCCAACCGCCATGAACAGTAACCGCACTAAGGTGCACCCGAAGACCAGTTAGGCCAAGGTGTCTAACTGTCTAATAGGGAATTTGATTTACTCTTAAGTCTGGATTTCGGCATTTGAGTAAAAAAACGAAATTTAGGAAAAAAATAGAGTCTCTTGAGAGGCTCGAATCCAGGACCACTGCTCCACTAAGCTACATTGACATTTTTAAAACACACCCGAAGACCAGTAAGTCCAAGGCGCTAATTGATACGAAATCGGTTAAGTAATTTTTGTTTATACCGCACTGTTATTTATTTTCTTTTAATAAACTCGATCTTTCAATCGATTTGTACTCATTCAAAAACTTGATTCTTTTCCAGAATGTATTTCCGACAAAGTAATACAGTATAGTATATTATATATAAAATTTTCTTCTTGGACAATACAACAAGAGTTTCCTTCCAAATTGTATTAAAAACACACATATAATCAAGTTGCAAATAAAAAGTTGTTTCTCATCAAAACTTTTTATAAAAATTCCTACTCTCATAAAATAAATACTAGTAAGATTAATTCCACATTTCTTTATCACAGTAGCATCAAAAAATTATTTTTCATACGTATTGCATTATTGTGACTATAATCGAAAATATTTTACCATGCATAATTTCTTTTCATTTCAACAATGAATATTTTCTTTCTAATTAATAAGAGTTCTAGAGTATATGACTCACAATAATATTTCCACACATCATAGCACAATTATATCAAGATTATGTGATCTACAAATTAACATACCAATCAAAATTTAACAAATTAAATTCTACATTAACTAGCATGCAAATTTTACTCCTAAATTAGAAAGAATTTTAGAATCACCCACCCAAGAGATGTTTATTTCTTGTAATAGAGCTCCTAGAATGAGAAACTCCTAGTAGCAAAACTCCGCTTTGCCTCCTCGAATTCTGCGCACAAGGAGAACTCCCCAATCCTCCATTTCGGCCAAAAGAAACAGCACCTCCTCAACTTCACTTTCGGCAGAGCAACATCAAGGGCATCTCCACTTCTTCCTATACATATATATCTATATAATAAAACACAAAGAAAGCTATCAAGTGGCTTTCCTTCAACCCCCCCCCCCCCCCCCCAAAAAAAAAAATTTAAAGGTCCAGATCTAACATCACAATACACATTCCCCCCCCCCCCCAAAAGTTTTCCCCCAAAATTCAAATTCAAATCCCTCCGAAACAACTCATTTATTTATTTAATTATCTCTCTCTCTCTCTCTCTCTCTCTCTCTCTCTGTCTCTCTCTCTCTCTCTCTCTCTCTCTCTCTCTATATATATATATATATATATATATATAAACATTGGCTTTTATACCCCAATTTATATTATTTTTCACCATATACTAATAGAAACATGGACTTTTATTTACAACTAATTATTGTTATACTATTCAAACTTCAGCTACATAATTGTTGATTTACTGTTTACAAGGCTTTTCATATGATGTATCGTTCTAAAGACGTGCCTACTTTATACCCCAATTTATAATTATTTTTCACCATATACTAATGGAAACATGGACTTTTATTTACAACTAATTATTGTTATACTATTCAAACTTCAGCTACATAATTGTTGATTTACTGTTTACAAGGCTTTTCATATGAACTATCGTTCTGAAGACGTGCCGTAGGCATGTGGCCACGGGCAAAACTAGTGTATTTATATATAACTATGCATATATATATATATATATATATATATATATATATATATATATATATATATATATATATATATATATATATATATATATATATATATATATATATATATGTTTATATATATACATTGTTGTGGAATTTAGTGGTGAAGGAAAGACTTGGCTGGATGGTGGCTTGTTCGGATTAGAACAGTGAAGGAAAGAAAAGAGGGGAAGGAGAAATATGAATGGGTTTAAGTATATATATACATACAAATATTTGTGATGATAATGAGCAGAGAAACAGAGACTTGCTGGATGGGTTTTGGCTGATGGGATTTTCCGCAGAGGAAGGAGAAGATGATGAGAAGTGGATGGATATTAGGGGGTATTTTTATAGAACACTTAAGTGATGGTTATAATAACTACTCCCCATGAACACCACTAACTTCACTGATATATTTCAAAAATATTTTTTCTCCCTCCATCCCCGAAAACCAGTCGGTTGCTCATGGTTGTGTGCATAGTGCACGTGTGCACGTGCACGTGCTTTGTGTACACTTCACAAAATTAATCATTTATATGCTTTTTAATTAAAACATAAGTTATATATATAAAATATGTATGTAAAGTTAGTTTAATTGAAAATTATAATTTCTCATGCACAAATAAAATAAACACACACACACACACTTCAAAAATTTATTTTGAAAACGAATACGCTTAAATACGTGCACCGAAAACACGTGTGTCACACGTAAAATACTAAAATACGGAATCGAATTTATCAACGAATTTTTTTTTAAATATAATCAAAAACAACCTAAGAAAAATATATTTATTAATTTATATATTCCACGATGTGATCACTACATACATAAAAAATACGTGCATTACACGTGCAAAATTATTTTAATCAAAATAAGGGGAAATGAATTTCCGTTTTATAAAAATGGATTTAAATACATCAAATAAATAATTGAAACACAGAAATATCACACGTAATGGTGGAAAATACGTAATCGATACATACATCGAAAACACGTAAAAAGCACGTAAAAATATAGAGATTGAAATATATATTCGAGTTGACTCAAAATAGGATAAAAGAATACTGGAAATGCATAAATAGTCGAAATATAAAATTGGAATTAAAATACATTACGGATATTGCCCATAGCATTACAAAATACACGTGCGTAACACGCATGGACGAAATTGTCATTTCCAATTTTGCAGAGTGCTACACGATAAGTCTAAAATTTTGCCACAATATAAAATATATCTAGGATGATCATACTCACTTGTCAAAACACAGAAACTCGGTATACAGCTCCTCCGCTACACGTCTGAGGTCGCTACCACCGCCTATTACCAATTTTGAATATCAATTAGTCTTAAAACTCTCAAACCAGTCCAAATTTACAGCTGAAAATACGTTGAGTTCTTACAGGCATTTCATCGAACGTCCTGTGTGCATTATACGTATACACACACTCATAATTCTATTAATTAGGTTTTAAGTCTATAATTCCCTCCAAAAATTATTCTAAATTGTTTCTCATAATTTTCAACAATTCCTATTGCCAATCTCTAACAAATTCCTAGCATAAACTTCTCTAATTTCAAACCCAAAACCCTAACTCTTTTCAAATTTACTCCTACCATATCAAATAAAGAATTAATTGCTTCTAACATGAAGATTATGTAACGCCCTGAATTCCAAATCACGGTAAATTCGTAGCACAACAGGATCGTTTACTTCAAATTTGTACAATTTTACAAGGAATTTAATACTTTTTCATATAACACTGTTAATTAAAATTAACGCAGCGGAAAGATAAATAATTACAACATGGTAAATACAACTTGAATGACAGAAACAAAAATCTGAAAGCAATCTTTAGCACCAAATCATCTTTATGTTCTTTATGCAAATCCCAAACCCTGCACTGAAAACTGTGGGCACGTCAATTGTTTACAACCGACGCAATATTATAAAACAGCCATCCTCACTATGTCGTAATATAATGATTCTTTATACTCTAGCAAACACAAATACAATTTGAATGTGAACAAAGTGTAAAGAGTGACTATCCTAAACATGCCAGTGTATGTTATGCCTTAGATGCCTAATGTAGATTTACACTACGATGCACTAATGCATACCTATTCTGATTCTATGCATCCCATTCTACATAGGTTCGAGGGCAAGCTCTTATCGTACTCCTTAATATACGGTTTAATCCCTCGCCATGAATTACTACTATGGTGACTAATGTATATTTTAGATATTCTGTGAGTATCTAGTACCACCCTGATAATTCTTGAATATCGCACTCCCACTTCAAGTGATTTTGGACACACTGCCTCACACCCAGTAATTCTGGAGGCGAATACCCACACTGCGAGCTATGACCCCAATAATTCTTGAGTATCGCACTCCCACTTCAAGTGATTTTCGGCTATCACGCCTCACACCCAGTAATTCTGGAGGCGAATACCCACACTGCGCTGTCATAGGTACCTCATCACCCAAATACCCGACGAGCGTCGACTCGATCCCAGTAATTTTGGAGTAATATGCCCCACCGCGAGCCTCAACCCCAGTAATTCTGGAGATACCTCCTACCGCGCTATCTAGGCCCTCATACTCGTATTTGCCCATACCTCATCACATCTCCCCTTAGTGCCTAGCCTTAAGTTTAAATTATAATCATCACAACCTAGAGCTAGCTTACCCTACCGGACTTAAACCAACACAAGAGAAAGTCAGCTCACACTGGCTACTTCTCAAAGAGAGAGTCAACCCACACTGGTTATTCCTCAAAACTCATTAATAATACTGCCGGTTATTAGGGTCTCACCTAGCCTCTAGATTCCCACAACTATCTCGTTCTAGAGATCAAATAGGTTATATTTAACCTCAACAACAATATTTCAATTTTCAAAACAACAATTTCTTTAACCCTGAAGTATTCAACTTTCATAATTCTTTCATTAATAATTTCCAATTTGAATTCCTCATAAACAACCTTTAATTTGTCAAACAAATTAATCACTTCCAAAGTTTTCTCTAAACACATTTTCTTCAAATTAAATCACTTTCAAACATTTGTAACTCTTTTCACATTATTCTATGTTTCAAACAAAACTCATTTCCTTATTTTAAATTTCGAACTTCTTTGAAAATCATCACTAAAATTTCGTTATTCCCAATTCGACTTTACTTTAATTTCGTTTTACAAATCAACTTTAAATATCTTCAACCACATACGATTTAAATTTGAAACCCAGCTCAACAATTAAACAAGACATGGCCTTTAAATTCTAAAAATATCTTTAAAATAGTATATAATAATTACAAATTATTCTAACTATGACTTATGAATTTTCATGAATTTTTTCCTACAAAAGATTACTCAAATCAAAAAAATGTGTTTTAAAAGGCAAGTGCCCCTGCACTGACTCCAACCAGTGCCAGCAGGCAGCAAACCCAACTCCAGCGTACTGAGACAAACCAATACTCAGTAATATAGTATGCTGAGTTCATTAAATACTCATTTACTCTTCATTTGACCCTTTTAAAAAAATATTGGAACAACAACAGAGCATACCCCCACTCGAACCCGTGCAACCCGTGAGACGACAGCGCGCCTACCCACTAAGCCGTAGCTTAGGTCACACCATATATGGGATAAAAATCATTAAGTATTTGGCCTCTGCCTATTTCATTCTTTTAAAAACAAACACATTCAACGCCTACGATTTATCACATTAGATTTATTTGATCATACTACACATTATAAAATACACACTAACCAATTCATACTGAGTTGTCATACAATAAAATAATTCTACATAATTCAAGAGTTTCTAACAAATTGAGAACATCTCAACATCATATGCAATTAATAAAATATTATTCTACATCACATTTATATAATTCTTTCCGCTTTTCAATGACAATTATCAAGATGGAGAATTTTTCCCCAAAATTTCATAATCAATTCAATTCATTCATAAATCAGTTCTTTTCATAAATTGTTTATAAAAATTCTACTTACTCTAAATAAACACAATATAACATCTTATATGTTAATTTGCACAACTTTAAATTTTAATTTCATAGAATCTACCTCCAATAACATGCATTTCATTCACAATTATTGAATTTCTCCTACCACATGCATTACATCAAAACTGTGATTAAATTAAACAATTCTACATCTACAATTGAACTTTAGAACACATACACATGTAATTACTCTACAATTTAGAGAGTATAAAGAAACACCCACCTTATAGAAGATTACTAGAAGCAAATCCCCTTCACAAGTACTCCAAAATCCACACAAAAGCTAGCAAAATCCCCCCGAAATGCACAGTAATCCAATCTCGAAACCAAGGCTTCGAAATTCCCCAAGTGCTCTGCCTCTCCCTCTTTCTGTGTACTTAATTTTTTTTTTTTTTAGATTATGGCGAAAATGAACCAGGCCTTAAGGGTTTATTAATAAAATAATTAGGTAGTTATAAACCACTTCCCAGACTCTCTCTCTCCACTACTTCCATACTCCAAGACCAGGTCAATAGTCTCCAATGTTCCCAATGCCACTTCTCTTGTGTGCACAATGCACGTGTGTACGTGCACCGCTCGTGCACACCCTTTAATTAATATTTTTTATTTAATTTAAAAACAAATTTTATAATATATAATAAGAATTTAAATAAAAATTAGTTTAGTTTAATTATAAATTAGATTTATCATGCACAAATAAAAATAAACACACACACTTCAAAATTTCATTTTGAAAGATAATACAACAGGCACGTACGCTACAAACACGTGCATCGCACATAAAAAAATTAAAATACGAAATAGATTTCATCGATGGGGAAACGTTTATGAATAATCGAAATACAACATATGGAAATATATTTCATTAATTTTATATATATCACAACGTAATCAATACGGACATAGAAAACACGTGCACCGTACGTAATAAAAAAATATTTTAAATCAAAATAGGAGGAAAATGAATTTTAATTTATAAAACGAATTCGAACACGTCATAAAATAAATAATCGAAATACATAGAAAATATTACACGTAAGGGTAGAATATACGTAATCGACACGTGCATCGATAACATGTGCAATGCACGTAAAACACAAAGATTGAAAATTAATATTTAAGTTTGCCCAAATAGGATAAAAATGAATTTCGAGAAGACGAAAAATGCACAAATAGTCGAAATACAAAATATGTATGATATTTATATTAAAATATGTTATGGATATTATCAGTAACGGTACAAAATATACGTACGTAACACACGAGGGCAAAATTGTCATATCCCAATTTGCGGGGTGTTATAGATTATCCCTTAATCTCCCTATTACCCTATTTCTCTTGTCAAAAATTGAAAACATACAATCCTAACAATTTAATGAAATTATTTCTCACCTTCCAAGATGCCAATTCGAGAAACCAACACCGGGATGTTGAAAAGCACCCTCAATTTAGCAAAAACCCTCTAAAATCTTCTCAAAATGGCTAAGATATTATGGGAATTAGAAACCCTAATTAAAGAAAAGAAAAGAAAAGAAAAGAAAAGAAATGAGAGTCGGCCATGTGGTGGGGGGGGGTGATCTGGATGAAAACAGAGGAGGATGGGAGGGGTGAGTTTAAGAAATAAAAATGGAAAATTTAATATAAACCCTTCCCAGACTATCTTATTATTCATATGCCCTTATAGCTCTTCTTTTCATAATAAAATCTAATAAAACCCACTCCACCGGATAGATAAATAAATTAAGGAATATATATAATAAAATTGCATATACAATAACAGTAATACCAATATCTGGTAGCAATAAAAGAATTACAAAAGACTGTTTTGAATTATAAAATGAGGTGTGTTATAGTATCCTTCTGAGTGTAGATTCTAGATTTTCCTACGGTTTTGCAAACCGACTTGTAAGTTGTGAGTTATTCAACTTTTAGTGTTGTAACGCCCAACCTTCCAGATTTCCTGATTATATGTGTCGTTCCCGTAAACAGTTTGGAATTATGATTTATTGATGAAATTCCAATCTGAGATGAGACTGGATATTAATAAACACTGTGGGGAATTAATTCTAAATTTTGGTAGATTTATAAATAATTTTACAGTAAAGTTGTTTTCATGAGAAGTTTACCCTATATTGTTGTCTGAACATTGTACCCGTAAATATCTGACTGTTAGACCTAGCTACTTTCCTTAGAATATCTCGTATGAATAGGCGTTGGTTCCGGCAGGGAGTCTACTTTCTAGAACCTCTGACAAAATCATATTTGCTTCCCTATAGTAGCAGAAAAGTGAGTTTTTTACAGTAGTGTATTGTTGTCCATAATTGTATCATTATGTTCTTAATTATAAACATGTTATTATTCGTATTTAATGAATTGAACTAATATAGTAAACTGATAGAATAACTCGGTATCATACATTGCATAGCTCTTGATACTTTCTTAATACCCCATTCTCATTGATTGACTGACTACATGTTCATAATTTATCATAGTAAATGAATAACAAGCCGAAGTAATAAAAGAGTATGACTTAGTAGTGAACAATATATGAGACTGTACTCGGAAGAGGGTCCGTATTTTCCGTATCGGTCATTGTTATTGGTCATTGTTATCGATCATGATTCATCGTTTATTGGTTATCGATTAAATGCATATTACTGGCTACAGTATCCCGATGATCGTGTATTGCTTATCGACCATTGTTTATTGTTATTAGAAGACCTGAGTACATGATCATGTAGAGTTTACCACTTAAGTCCAAATGTTCACTTGATTGTTATGCACCCGAGCTTGTGATATGACACATAATTGTGTACATTAGATATGTTAATAAAAAAATGATTGACCTAAGATTGACACTGAGCATTGACACTTGCATAATTGATTGCCGAATATTCTTTTTCGACCATGGCATAATTGATTATCGAATATTGTTTATCGACCATTGCATCATTGATTATCGACTATTGATCCTGTCACCGACTATTGTTTATTGACCATTGCATACCGATTGATTATATACCTCACAGTTATGATTGCATCTTACCGTCATTACTTGTATTGTACATGATCATGTAGTTTTAGAAATTGCATTGTCAGTACTTGTTTTTTTTCACGTTACACATTGTTTCTCATCATCATATTGCTTGTTACTGCTTGCCATCTGTAGCTTGCTCTAACAAACACCCCCCCACCCCCCACCCCCTCCCCCCCACCCCAACTCTAGATGTTGAGTTTGTAGGTACCAAGGAGAAACCAATAGAAGGACTTGGCGATCAAGTCTTGTCACGCCCCGCTTCCCGAAAACACGGAATACGAGTGCGTGACGAAGCCCAGCGAATGATTTTAACATCATCCATAAGCTGTAGGATCGACTCAACATCACAACAAGAATATAACAAGATATATATACAACCAAGTATGCATGAATAATTTATTAAGCAACAGAAAACAATTGAAACAAATAATAATATCCAAATAGTTTTCAAGTCTAGATAAAAGATAAAACTCGGGAACATAAGCCCGTTACAAGATTTAAGTAGCAGGAAATAAATAACACAAGGAAAACAAATAATTCAAGCATGTCATTTCTCCAATCGAAGCCTAGAATCTCTGCTCACCAATTCCAGCAGGCAACACGTCTCCAAAGTCTGTTTAATATAAATAAAAGAAGAAAATGAAAAAAAAAAAAAAGAAATGCCCTTAGTGCAAGTTAGAGCCACAAATAGTAAAAACGAGTACAAGAAATATGGAACAAAATTTGGAATCAAGAATATAATAGGGATACAACAAGTAGTAGAGATTCAAGAAACTAGCTAGTAAGAAGGACAACTCAAGTGATCAGGTTGGGTAACAAATACTAATAGTGGAGTAAGTGGTAAGTGAACATGTAAGGGTATCTAACATCAAGTGACAAGTATTGTAATGCCCCGCCCCAATACTCAGACAATTTTAATATTTATTAAAAGACAAATTAGATACTATGTAGTACAACTGCCCACCACAGGCTGCCTCTTAAAAGGTGGTTAACCAATTAGGTGACTCTTAATCATAGGCAATTATATTTATACTCAAATTATTTTTGTGTACTCCCGATATGGGATTATCTTTAACAATCTCTCTCCATGCACACTTTATCACAAAGTGCCACGTCACATTCCAAACCAATTTCAATATTAACATACCATACAAATTCAATTCCTTTCCGAATATTACTCACGGTGGGGCCCTTCTCCAATAACAAACCATTTCAAACCAAATCATTTCACAACCAAATCTTATACAGCCAACTACTAATACCAACATATATATATATATTTCAGAAATACAAGGTATTACATACACCCCACCTTAGAAATCAGCGTTCTCGCTAAGTACGGGACACACATCTAGTGTAGGATCCGCCTTTCTAGCCGATGTAGTGTCGTCCTCGATCCCGATAATTCTGGAGACTAGTCCCACACCGCAGGTAATTCCGGAGACTATTTCACTCACACCTCGATAATTCCGGGGACTATCTCACACCGCAGATCATACTGAGGCCCTCTTCTATATCCGGTGTCGAAAGTCGGCTCTGATACCATTTGTAACGCCCTGTCCCAATACTCAGATAATTTTAATATTTTTTAGAAGACAAATTAGATACTATGTAGTACAACTGCACACCACATGTTGCCTCTCAAAAGGTGGTTAACCAATTATGTGACTCTTGATCATAGGAAATTATATTTATACTCAAATTATTTTTGTGTACTCCTGATATGGAATTATCTTTAACAATCTCTCTCCGTGCACACTTTATCACAAAGTGCCACGTCACATTCCAAACTAATTTCAATATTAACATACCATACAAATTCAATTCCTTTTCAAATATTACTCGCGGTGGGGCCCTTCTCCAATAACAAACCATTTCAAACCAAATCATTTCACAACCAAATCTTATAAAGCCAACTACTAATACCAACATATATATATATATATTTTTCAGAAAGACGGGGTATTAAAAGTATCAAGTACAAGAGTCAAGTAACAAGTCTCAAGCCTAGTGTCAAGTTGTCAAGTACAAGTATCAAGTTGCAAGTGTCAAGTATTATATTCAAGTATCAAGTCTCATGTATCATGTCATCAAGTATCAAGTAAGCATGTATCAAGTTCAAGTTTCATGTTTCAAGTCTTATGGTTATCACTATCTAGGTAGCACTTCATGCATCCATACTTTTACTACATGGTTGCTACAGTCAATACAATTTCGTTTAGGCCTAGTAATGGATTTTATAGGGCGGCGTACTCAGGTATCAAGTGTCAAGCAAGCACGGTTCATGAATACGAAAATAAATAACAAGTTTACGAAGCGAGTCCGTGAATACTAACAAATTCAAGAACCACACAGTGGGTTCATGAATACAATAAGTTCATGAGCCAAGTAATGGCTCCATGAATACATCAAGGTGCAACAAGTTCATGAACCGAGTATTGGGGAACACGGGCCCTCTTCCGAATACACTTATCTATATTGTCCACTACTATGGTCTTTTTCTTAAACCCCGGCTTGTTACTTTTATTAATTTTTATCAAGCAAGCATGAAAGTGTGCGAAACAAGTCAAGTGAACATAATCATGAACATAGAACAAGTCTAGGCTAGATAGGATACAAGTTCGAGGGTCTAAACAAATTAAAATATCAAGAACAACGAAAATCTCAAATCTGGACAGCATGAGGTTGCTGCACCAAAATTGTGATTTCCGTTGCTACAAGATAGCAAAAGTGGATTCGTCAGAAGATCTAGAAACTAGACGGTTCCAATGCATATAATTAAGGTACATAAAAGTTGTGGTAACATGTGTCAAAACAGCAAACTATACAGCTATTGTGTTCAGCCAGAATTTGTGAATCTGAGTTTATACATGTGAAACAGGGTTGAAATATTACTAATTAATTCGGAGAAAATTTGGGAATGTCCTCTAGGGTGTCCAGAAATAGCATGCAAAATTTTAAGTCAAATACTTACCGGTAGCATAGTTAAAATAATTTGTATACTAAAGAAGTGCAGCAGTTTTGTGAATCTGCGACTACCGATACAGCAGCAGTAAAACTGCGATATCTCCTAGACCGTAACTCGGAATTCAAAAATTATGGATGCTATCGACAACTAGACATTCAGAGCTATATTTCATATTCAAAGGCTCAAGTTCAGATTTTGATTTTAAAGGGGTCGAAACAGCAAGTAAGGTCCAGGACAGCAACAAGTGTGAATGTCTTTCATGTATAAGCTGCATAATAATTGGTTATTATGAGTCTAGATTAGCATGTGATACAAAATGGATATAGTGGGCATCAAATCAGCAAGTAACATCTATTTCTCAACTCAAGGAATGCAAGATCATCACATACATGATACCGCTCACATCTACAAATCTAGGGTTCCTTAGTTTCATGTGTTCAAGTGACTAGGAGATAAAATGAGTCCAAGTAGTTTGTATAATATATCAACGAAGGGTTGTGACATTTGAGATCATGGGTCGATGATGAATAATTCAAGATCAACAAATGATGAGACAAGAAGGGGTCACAACTACAACCTATTTGCAGTATTTCAATTAAACACTTGTATTGGAACAAAAATTTGTACAAGAAGAATATTTGCCTTAAGGACGACGATTAGATCCGATAGAGAATAACGGGGTCGGAAATCTCGGGCAAAATCTCCCAAAAGCACGTGCGAACCACGTGCAAAGAATCAATAGCAACTAAGAGAAACCCCACACCAGATCTCGCCCAAAACAACGGACAGCAACCAGATCCGCTGTGCACACAATGCAGGACAGCAAAAACGACCAACGGGGGATCTCCCTTACATCGGATCCACCCTAAACACGAGATAGTGGATGAAGATCAGAGGCGCCCGAACACCGAACAGCGAGACTGACCACTCGCTGGTCGTCTTCTTCCTCACGACAGCGAGAGAGAGAGCGAATGGCACGAGACTGGCACGACGACTGCGATGCGACACGGTGGGGCTTGCGATGCTGGCGACGGTGATGTGAGGTGGCGAATGTTCAGGAAGCAATGCAATGCCGGCGGCTCTGAAGGGCGACACTCTGTTTTTGGCGGAAACAGAGTGAGGAGATAGCGGGGTTTCGGTTGACGATGGATGTGCATGGGAATGAGTTTGGATATGCGACGAGGAGTGTGAGGCGATGCGATGGTGGTGAGATGATGGCGGTGAGGTTAAAGGGTCGGAGAAATGGAGTTTTGGCGATGGCAGATGCTTTTGGGAGTTGGGTTCGGCGAGGAAAACGGTGGAGAGGCTGCGAGGTGAGGGAGGCAATGGGGTTGTGACTGAGGTGGGGGCGATGGTGAGATGGGGGAGATGAGAAGGCGGCTGGCTGTATAGGGTAGAACAGTATTGGTAGTGTTAGGTTTAGGTTTAGGGTATTTATATAATAGGGTTAGTGGATAGATATAGGGTAATGGGTAGTGGATCCAATAAGGGTTAATTAATGGGTATTATTGGGTTTGGGTTTTAAAAATCCAATAAGAAAAATACAATAACTAATAAAATACAATTTTATAAAATAATGTAATTTAATTACAATTCATTTTGAAATGGCTACAAATGAAATCAACAAGTAGAGATGGGTTTTTAATAAGAAATCAAAAGTAATAATTATAATATATGCAAAATTCGAGTTTAACAGAATTATTAAAATAATCCAACCAGTAATAATATTTAATAAGCAGTCGATCAAATAAGAATATAAAATAAAATTCAGTATACCGTTATTAGAAATTAAATTTTTGAAAAATGAAAAGAAATAGAAATTTCATCGAAACCAGATTAATATTTTGTTAACATTCGATCAATTCAAAAAGTAATAATTATTGAGAAAGAATTGAAAGCAAAAACAAATTTATAGAAATTTTTAAATACAGAAAATACATGGAAAAAAGAAAATACACCCAAAATACAATAAATGGGAAACATGGGTTACAAATCTTCTAAAGGATGGAGTCGGAGTTAGCCTGCATTAATTTCCATACTTTTCCCCAGCTACTATTGTTATTATTTTGTACATTGTATATCTGGACATTTTGACCCGAAGTTTGTGTTCCAGATGTTGGTTATTTTATGGTTTACTTAAGTTTATTGCATGTTTATGTGATTATTTTACTTCATGCATGATTGTGATCATGAGTATATAGTTCAGTTATAACTGTGCAACTTATGAATGATGTATATTATTCACTGGGTCTTAGTTGCATGCATGTACTTCCGTATTTTAGTAAGCGGTGCGTGATACCAATAGTTAAATGTATGTGCATGACCTTCTATCTTTATTAAAGGTAGTGCTCGGTGGGTATTCAAACCCCAGTCTTTAGCAGTTAATACCTCTTTTGTGATGCATTTGCTAAAATTGGGCTGCAATTGGTCATTTGAATTTGGATGGTAATTTCAAATAATACCTCTTTTTGTTATGGTATCAGTTGCATTCATTGTCTAGACTTATTAGCCTTTGTACGGTAGAAGTAGTAATCTAGATATTTCTGGATTATTTAATCTACTTCATTCATTAAAGGAATATCCTCATTTTCAATGGGTACAATTTCTGAAGCATCCATAGTATAACTGAGCAGCTCTTTTTGCAATGTCTTTGCAAATGTAATTACAGATGTAGAGGCATTATTTGCCCTTTTAGTTGCTTGAGTGTTATCCCCCTGACCTCACCTCTCATCCTTTCCCCTTGACATTATCCTGCTGGCACACCTATAGAGACACTAGCAGAAAAAACCAGCGCACACCTATATATGCTCTTTTTAAAAAAATGAGAAGGCCCAAAGCCCATGTGTGCTTAGCGTGAATTAACAAAAAATGGTCAAATAAATCGAAGTGTATCCCCCAAAAATGGGCCATTAGGTCTAACATTTGATTAATCTTTTATTTAAAACATTAGGTAATTACATGTATTATATAGCTTCTAATTTTTTTTTTTTGTGTAGGGGGGGGGGGGGGGGGAGAGAAGGGGAATTCTTATGCACTTAACTAAGTTCTGAGAAACAAATATCTTAAGTAGAATGTCCAAAAGAGAATAAGATCATAAGCACAGAAATAATATTTTGACAAAATTGTTATGGCTAACTATCTTTATGTCCACTAGTCCAGATGGATATTTTGTAAAATTATTCATTGTCCTAAATGACTCAAAAGAAGAAATCTATATTGCAGTCTACGCTCTAATCTAATTTAACAATATATCAATGTAATTGATTTTTCCAATGTGAGACTATTATTCGAGCTACAACCTCAATAAAAATGAGATCCTTCCTCTAATACTTTTTTCCCAAAAGTTGTTTTGATCGATCTAAATTTTCATGATATTACAATTGATATTCCGAGTAATCACTTTTGAAGTTCATAAAGAGACTACTTTGAAAATAACATTTACGAGTAGCTAATCTGATTCGCTCTTTTAAGGTTGGAGAGAAGGTGATCACTGAAGAAAGCCGTATTGGTGCTTCTTTTCAAACATATTACAAAGGCCTATTTGGTAGGCCGCATGATATGGCTGCCACATAAAGGATGTGAAGGGGGGTTCTCTTAGCTGACTGCCAAGCAGGAGAGCTAAAATCCCCTTTCTCAAATGAGAAAGTCAAAGAATCTGTCTTTCAGATGAGTTGGGACAAACCACCAGATACTGATAGATTCCCAATGTTATTCTAGGACAAATTCTTGGACATCGTTTAAGCCTGACATCGTGGCCCTCATGAGGGCTTCTTCTATAGTTCCTTTCAAGTAGGGAATATGAACGCGGTGAAGGTGGTGCTTCTACCTAAAGGTGATTGGGACTTCCATCCAATTAGCATTTTCAACTGCTCGGCAAAAATCATCACTAGGGTCCTCACAAATCACCTTAATGGGATTATCGACTCCCTCATAGGGAACATGCAAACGGGTTTCTTCAGAGGAAGAAAGTTTTTCCCAGACCTATATTCATTCACCGCAAAACCATTTGGAATTGGGTGCTCACAGTGGCATAATAGGGCTTGAACGCTAGCATTTTTTACACTCCCTACCATACTGCGGGGTAGGGAGGAGGAAATTTGATCCTAACTAGACATGGTTCACTGCTCTCAAGAGCTAGACAACATGTGGTGGACCTTATAGAAGAGTGGAAAATTCTCTGTACGAACGTTGTACGTAAGGCTTAACTTTAACAGTTGTAGACCGAAGGGGTCTAGTCTCATTTGGAAGGTCAAGGCTCCGTCAAAAGTAAAAGTCTTCCTCTGGTTGATCCTTGTGATGCGTTCCTTACATGTGAGAACCTTCTCAAAAGGTCAATCCAAATTGGTAAGATATATGGTAGGTGTGACCACCTTATCGAAACAAGGAATCACCTATGTATAGCGTTGTGAGATGAGATTATCAACATCTTTGATTTAGATGTTTATCAAAATTCCATCGAGGATCTTTAAGTAGGGAGAAAATTTTAAACCTGCAAGAGATAGGGGTGGCGTTCTGTCCGGGCAGGCCGGGCCGGGCCGGAACCGCCCGGGCTTTGCCCGGTCCTGAGCCAACCCGGGCCGAGCTGAAGGATCTCGCGGGCCGGGCTAAGGGGGGAAATCTGGGCCCGGACCCGGCCGCCGGCCCCAAGGGGGGCCGGGCCAGGCCGACTTTTTAGCATAATATATATATATATATATATATATATATATATATATATATATATATAGGGTAAAAGGGATATGAGCAACTTGCTCATTTAGTAAATGAGCAATTGATTATGTGGCATGCATGTGATACATTGGACAACTAACCCTTTTAAGGCTTTTCCACTCACATGTATGCCACATCATCAATTGCTTATTTACTAAATGAGCAAGTTGCTTATACCCCTTTTTCCCATATATATATATATATATATATATATAGAGAGAGAGAGAGAGAGAGGGAGAGAGCAGATCATGTGCGAACTGGTTCGCACTTAATCAGTAGCGAACTTCGCCAGTAGCCGTTGGATCTGCAATTTGATCATGGGATTGATCCAATGGATTGAATTTTTTCGGCTCATCTCACTTTTACGTTGGGGTAGTTGAGTCATTTCTGTCCTTCATCTCTCTCCTTCTCTCTCCATAACTCTCTCCTTCATCTCTCTCTAGACCCTGAATCGATCGAACCCTGGATCTGCTGCCTCGACTCTCTCTCTCTCTCCCACTTCGACCTTCGAAATCGAATAGGTCTTCAATCGAATTAGGAGAGAGAGAGAGAGTCGAAGGCCTATTTTATTTCGAAGGTCGAAGTGGGAGAGAGAAAGAGTCGAGGCAGCAGATCCAGGGTTCGATCGATTCAGGGTCTGGAGAGAGATGAAGGAGAGAGTTATGGAGAGAGAAGGGGAGAGATGAAGGAGAGAAATGACTCAACTACCCCAACGTAAAAGTGAGTTGAGCGAAAGAAATTCAATCCATTGGATCAATCCCATGATCAAATTGCAGATCCAACGGCTATTGGCAAAGTTCGCTACTGATTAAGTGCGAACCAGTTCGCACATGATCAGCTCTCTCTCTCTCTCTCTATATATATATATATATATATATATATATATATATATATATATATGGGTAAAAGGGATATGAGCAACTTTAAATGAGCAATTGATTATGTGGCATGCATGTGATACATTAGACAACTAACCCTTTTAAGGCTTTTCCAATCATATGTATGCCACATCATCAATTGCTCATTTACTAAATGAGCAAGTTGCTCATACCCCTTTTCCCCTATATATATATATATATATATATATATTGTAACGCCCCGAATCCCAAATACAACTGAATTCGAGAGTTCTACAGGATCTTTCCACTTCATTTAGTACAATTTTACAAGGAAATTTGAACTTTTCACTTTACATCAGAGTTTATATAAAACTTTACACTTTACATTGCACAGCGGAAGTAAAAATTTACAACAATTAAATAAATGTACAACAACATTGAATAATCTTTAAGCATCTGTTCCTCTTTACCCTTTATCATGTCACTTACCTGCATACAAAACTGTGGGTACGTCAGTTTATTCAACCGACGAACATTATATACGGTCATCCTCTCTGTGCCGGAAATAGTATAACTAATTTTCCATATTTAACAAACACAAACTTGTCACATATCAGACTAAAGGGACTACCCTATTGATGTCGTGTTGTGATGTGTGCACTTAGTCCTTAATACAATTATTTACATTATATGACACTAATGTGCACTTGTTCAGATTCTATGCATCCCATACTACATAGGTCCGAGGGCAAGCCCTTAATCGTTCTTCATCTTTGTAGGGTTCAATCCCTCGTCATGACTTAATCTACTACTGTAACTACGGTTAGTATCCTAGATGTTTTTTGACCTACGAACTCATGTCTAGGCGCCCTGGAGGGAATCCCATCGTACTGACACATGACTCATCATGCAGGCATCCAGTGGTAATTCAGCTCCTACCATAGACATGACACCACCCGTAGTCTTCAAACATCCCACGAGCGTCGCCAACGGGACAGTACTTTGGAACAGTAGCCACGCCCTATCATGACTCATCATGGGACATCCTGGGATACGCTCTCGCCGCTACCCAATGGCCCTCATACTCAATATTTTTCTCTTACTTTCATCACCTCTTCACTATGTAACTAATCCTTAGTTTTAATGAAATAGAATCATGAATAAAATCAAAGCACTAGAGTTAGCCTCTTCACTAAACCGGACTTATTCATTTATTCAAACATGACCAACCTTGGTCTTTCATTTCAAATTTCATTTCATTTCTTCCAATTGCCGGGGAAGACTTAGCTACTCTTTTGTTTCAATTCTAATTCACAATTTCCAAGATTGAGCGTTTCCAGCTCATACGTTCATCTTCATAATCATAACATATTTCTTTTTCAATTGCATGATCTTTAAATTGTTCAATAGTCCATAATCATACACGGAATTATATACTTCATCAAATATCAATTTCATATCGAAATCACTTCACTAAATGAATATTCACAATTCAAAGTTTCTACACTATTCTCAAATGAGAATAATTTACGTCGCATCACATAATATAATTTCTATCTTTATTTCACTTCTTTTCTGATATTTTATTTCAAGTCCCTTTGCAAAGTGTAACTTTCATAATATACCAGTGTATAATTATAATTCTAAATTATACATTTTATTTTCAAAACATACTTCATTTAATGCAAATAATCCTCAAATTATTTTTTATAAACTCCACATATTTTTAAGATAATAATCATATTTTTTTCCATATTTTTTTATCATTAAAATTCCCAAAAAAAATGTTTTTTCCCCAATTTAAATACTGGCCGAACCCAGTATTCGAACCCACGACCACAGGGAAAACCGTCCGAGGCACAGACCACTAGGCCGAACGCTATATGCGTTAATAGGAGAGGCTGAGAGCATCTAATGCTCTCGGCCGCTGTTCTATATTTTTTTGAAAAATAGGAAACAAAAGTATGGTGCCACAGGGATTCGAACCAGCAACCTGGGACTCCGAAAACCCACTGTAGCAAACAGAGCCGTCCCAACCACTTGAGCTATGCGCTCGGGTTGTCAATGGTACAACTCTAAGTTCACTTAAATCAATCATCTCTGTTATCAAAACATTTCGATAATCAACAAGCTCTCACTTCAATTCCCTTTTCTAAAAATTATTGTAAAATTCCAGATTGATTATTACCATCATGAATTATACTCCAGTATATAGAAAATAATTTTTCCAATAATTAAAACATATTTTTCATACAATTAATTCGAATTGTGAACTATCACTACCACATCTCTTTTTTTTTCTTTTTTTTTTTGCATTTCTTAACAATTAACACCGCTAATCTCTTCATTAGCAAACTTCGTATTAGTTTCCTGTTTTTAATCATTTACCAAACATACAAATCTATATTTTAATTCATTCATTTCAATAAAACACAAAGATTCATTTAAACACCTAAAGTAGCATTGTTAATCTACTAGCTTTTGTGTCTATAATTCATGGTGTAGATAATAAAACAGTCTTCAACAATCCATGGCTATAATCAATTCACACAAAATTTAGACTTTTACTAATAAAACCACATACAATTGCACATCCACATTCCAATCAATTTATAGATCAATTTTTCAATTAAATGTGTACTCTTATTAATCTTTTCATGCATCATTTTTCCATTCAAATCTAGCATGCATTCCTATTTAGAAATATAGAAAATTTACCCACCTTAAATGGAGAGAAAAAATACAACTAGCAACCTCCTAAACGAATGTCCTTGCAAATGGACGATCCTCCTCCTAGAAGCGCGCACTCGAGCCTCCAAGCACACCAAAACCGAGAGCTCTCTTTAATGATAGCCGGCCTCTCTCCTTCTTGATGATGCAAGCACAATCTTCCCACACACTCTCAATCTTTTACTCACTTACTAACTACTACATAATTGTAGTTTGAACTATGGATTGGAGGAAAAATTTAGCACAAGAATACTAGCCAAAGGTAGGGGGAGTATTTATACTAAAAAAATAGGAGAATGGATGTCTAAGATTGAAGTAGGAATTAGGAAAAAATGGCTTAGATTTAAGGAGGAGTTATACTAACTACCCATTATCAAATAACCACCTCCATCATGACTCCACTTGAAATTTTTGATTTCCCTCCAATGCTCCAACCGGCCATGCCTCAAAGGTGCATATTGCACGTGCATGCAATTGCCTCCAAAAATTTGTACATTATATTTTATATAAAAATAATCTTTAAATTGTATTCTACATTACAAGTTGTATTTGAAAATAAAATAGTTCATGGGCTTTAGTTTATGGGCCCAAAAAAAATAATAAATTGAATTAAATTTGGGCTTTAAGAAAAAGGCTTTTTGTCTAATTGAAAAAAGGTTTTATACAAAATATTTAAAAGCACAAATTTAAATGTCTATACTTATCATAATGAAAATAATTACCAAAAATATTGCACGTGCACACTACGTGCAAAACAAATAATTTTCATTAAATGAAAAATCGGGGCATTACAACACTCCCTCCTTAGAATAGTTCCGTCCCCGGAACAACAGTCAAGAGCGAGAAACAAACACAAACACTAATAACAAGCACAAGAAAAATACAAAAATACAAATCAAGCAAAAAGCTCAGGATAGTCCTTCAACATCCTCTCCTCAGACTCCCAAGTAGCCTCTTCAACCAAATGGTTCCTCCAGACCACCTTGACCATTGGTACTGTCTTATTCCTCAAGGCTTTTTCTCGACGATCAACAATCTCGACAAGAGACTCGATGTAATTCAGATCCAACTGCAAACCTTCCGGCACTTCAGGCAAATGATGACTCGGATCTGGAATATAACCTCTCAGCATAGACACATGAAAGACATTGTGCACCTGGGATAACTCTTTCGGTAATTCAAGCCGGTAAGCAGTTTTTTCGATCCTTTTCAATATCTTGTATGGGCCTATAAACCTCGGGGCTAACTTTCCGCCTTTGCCAAATCGAATCACACCTTTAATGGGCGATACTTTCAGAAAGACGAAGTCACCTACCTCAAACTCAAGGTCCTTTCTCCGGTTGTCTGCATAGCTTTTCTGCCTGCTCTGAGCTTTTACCAACCTTTTCCTGATCAGAACAATCTTTTCAGAAGTTTGCTGTACAAGCTCAGGACCAAACAACTGACGCTCCCCAACTTCAAACCAACAAACAGGTGTCCTGCACTTCCTACCATACAAAGCTTCGTATGGTGCCATCCCAATGCTAGCCTGAAAACCGTTGTTGTAGGCAAACTCTACCAAGGGTAAATGCCTTTCCCAACTGCCTCCAAAGTCTAGTACACAACACCGAAGCATATCCTCAAGAATACGGTTGACTCTCTCGGTCTGTCCATCGATTTGCGGATGAAAAGCAGTGCTAAAATCTGTCTTGGTACCCAAAGCTGTCTGAAGACTCCTCCAGAAATGCGAAGTAAACCGCGCATCTCGATCAGACACAATAGTTGACGGAACACCATGGAGCCGAACGATCTCGCCAACATACAACTCAGCTAACTTGTCCATCGAAGTAGTGAGTTTGATCGCCAAAAAGTGAGCGGACTTGGTTAGTCGATCGACTATAACCCAAATCACATCATTGCCTTTAGAACTCTTGGGCAATCCTGTAATGAAATCCATACTGATGTTATCCCACTTCCATTCCGAAATAGGTAACGGTTGTAATAGACCTCCGGGTTTCTGATTTTCGGCTTTGACTTGCTGACAAACCTCACACTTCGCCACAAATTCAGCCACATCCCGCTTCAAACCTGACCACCAGAAATACTGTTTGATGTCCTTGTACATCTTAGTACTCCCAGGATGTACCGACAAAAGAGTAGCATGTGCCTCCTGAAGAATACTCTCTTTCAGGTCCGCCTGATTCGGAACATACAGCCTCTCTCCAAACCACAACACTCCATCCTTGATTTGAAATCCGGGCAACCTGCCAGCACTAACTTGCTCCTTCATCTCCAAAATATCAGCATCAACCTCCTGACTTGCAATGATCCTTCCATTCAGTGTAGGCTGAAGCCTCAACTGAGCTAAAGATGCTCCCAATCCTTGCAAGACAACTTCAGTACCTGCTCGGTCCAATTCCTCAATCAGATGCTTCTGAGTTGTAATCAAACTGGATAGACTGCTCTTGCGACTAAGTGCATCAGCAACAACATTAGCTTTCCTAGGATGATACTTGATCTCAGGTCGCATGTCCTCAAGCACTTCCAACCATCTCCGCTGCCTCAAATTCAGATCCTTCTGCTGATATATGTACTTCAAACTCTTGTGGTCCGTGTACATGTTCAATTTCTTACCGTACACGTAGTGTCTCCATTGCTTCAGGACAAAGATAATCGCAGCCAACTCCAGATCACAAGTCGGATAATTCTTCTCATGCGGTCATAGTTACCTAGACCCATAAGTGATTACTCTTCCTTCTTGCATTAAGACATAACCAAGCCCACGATGTGAAGCATCGCTATAAACATCATACTCAACACCTGCTCTAGGCAAAGCCAAAATGGGTGCAGTAGTCAGTTTCTCTTTCAGCTCCTAAAAGCTCGCCTCACATTGCTCAGTCCACTTGAAGCTCACATTCTTCTTGGTCACTCCAGTAAGCGGCACGGCTATCTGAGCATAACCTTGAATGAATCTCTTGTAGTATCCAGTCATCCCAAGAAAACTTCTGACTTCCTTCACTGTAGTAGGCCTAGCCCAATCTCTCACTGCCTCTATCTTCTGAGGGTCAGTTGCCACTCCCTCCTTAGAAAGGATGTGACCTAGGAATGCCACTTCAGATTTCCAGAAATCACACTTGGATAACTTGGCATACAACTTCTGCTCTTCCAGCTTCTTCAAAACTGCTGCCAGATGCTCAGTGTGCTCCTCCTTAGACTTGGAGTACACGAGAATATCGTCGATAAACACCACGACGAAAGAATCAATGAACGGCCTCAGAACTCTGTTCATCAAATCCATGAAGATTGCGGGTGCATTCGTCACTCCGAATGGCATAACTAAGAATTCGTAATGCCCATGTCGAGTTCTAAATGCAGTCTTGTGCACATCTTCAGCTTTCACTCGCACTTGGTGATATCCTGATCGAAGATCTATTTTGGAGAATACAACTGCTCCTTGTAGACGATCGAACAAGTCATCAATTCGAGGAATCGGATACTTATTCTGAACAGTGACCTTATTTAGCTCCCGGTAATCGATACACATTCTCATCGATCCATCCTTCTTCTTTACCAAAAGCACTGGTGCACCCCAAGGTGACGCACTAGGTTGAATAAAGCCTTTCTCTAACAGTTCCTCAATCTGCCGTTTCACCTCATCCTGTTCCACTGGAGCCATCCTATACGGTTCCTTAGAAATGGGTGCACTTCCCGGTTGAACAGTGATGCTGAACTCTACATTACGATGCGGGGATAACCCAGGAAAATCATCCAAGAACACAGTCGGATAGTCCCGAACCACAGGAATCCCTTGCATTTCCACAGGAGTCTCTTCCTTACGGATAGCTGCCACCAGCTTAGAACACTTCTTCTTCCCTTGGAAAGTGACTTCAGGTCTACCTGGAGCCTTCACTGTTACCGTCTTGGTCTTACACTAGATGCTTGCACTGTACACCGACATCCAATCAATGCCAATGATAACATTGACTCCCAAGATAGTCAGCTCGATCAGATCAATCCCAAAGATTCGGTCTCCAATCACAATCTCGCAATCAGCATAATACCGATCAGTGGTCAAAGCCTCTCATGGTCCTCTTCATCGACTGCCACCAAACAGCCGCATCCTTCTCGAGTTGCTGAGTCACCAACTTGACCTTGCTGCCTTCAAGGGTCTCCAGCACTTCGAAGATTGTCTCTACATGACGAATCCAGTTGTCAGCCGTATCAGGGTCTGACTTCCCTTCGAATACAGGTGGTTTCATTCGTTTGAACGATTCCACGAGTTTGATCGCTTCGGGCACCGGATTCGCCGGTCCCCTTCCTTGGTTCTGATTCATGGCCACGGCGTTGAGCGTCTGATAGACCCTCGCAAGTTCCGTTTCCAGATCCAGACCTTCCCCATTTCTAGCTCCTCTTCTAGCCATATTCTGATGCAAAAGATCCATTAAATTCGAAGTATAAGACATGAATTTTAAAATATACTTGCATTTCATTGAATTCCAAACTTTATACATTCGAATTGAAAAATATTTCTTGACATCAGAATGAAAGATAGTAGAAGCTACAACAGTCTAACTCCTGCGGTTCCTCTTCGCTTCTCGAAGTTCTCCCCGTAGTTCATCAATTTCTTCCTTCAGCACATCGGTCAGATTCTTCCTCTTCTCGAGTTCCCATACCCAATGACTGAGAACAGGAAAGTCGTCATTGCGCTTTGCCAGTTGAGCCTCCAATAATCCGACTCTCTCTCGCAGTGTTTCTACCTGCCTCTGAAGATATATCACAAGACCATTTGGAACTGGTTCTTCTTCTTCGTCAGAAGAAGAGTCATCAGATGAATCCGGAGGTGGGGTGATCTCTCGGGATTCAGGCCATTCTTCTCCGTCAGAATCTGCTTGCCCCGGATAGTACTCTTCCTCGAAATCTGCTTGTCCAGGATGGTACTCTTCCTCGATGATATGCCATTCGTCGTCTCCAGCAGGGTCGAAGTGATTAGCCATCTTAGAAATAGAGAGGAAGAAGCAAAAGTCATAGAGCAACACAAATGTAAGTCACTGATATTTAAATCTCTAGACTCAAACACACACTCTAATGTCCACTTCTAGGGTGTCGTTCCTTATAAATTTGTACAAGTGTGAAGCGTAGCTCTGATACCACTCTGTAACGCCCCGAATTCCAAATACAACTAAATTCGAGAGTTCTACAGGATCTTTCCACTTCATTTAGTACAATTTTACAAGGAAATTTGAACTTTTCACTTTACATCAGAGTTTATATAAAACTTTACACTTTACATTGCACAGCGGAAGTAAAATTTACAACAATTAAATAAATGTAAAACAACATTGAATAATCTTTAAGCATATGTTCCTCTTTACCCTTTATCATGTCACTTACCTGCATACAAAACTGTGGGTACGTCAGTTTATTCAACCGACGAACATTATACACGGCCATCCTCTCTATGCCAGAAATAGTATAACTAATTTTTCATATTTAACAAACACAAATTTGTCACATATCAGACTAAAGGGACTACCATATTGATGTCGTGTTGTGATGTGTGCACTTAGTCCTTAATGCAATTATTTACATTATATGACACTAATGCGCACTTGTTCGGATTCCATGCATCCCATACTACATAGGTCCGAGGGCAAGCCCTTAATCGTTCTTCATCTTTGTAGGGTTCAATCTCTCGTCATGACTTAATCTACTACTGTAACTACGGTAAGTATCCTAGATGTTTTCTGACCTACGAACTCATGTCTAGGCGCCCTGGAGGGAATCCCATCGCACTGACACATGACTCATCATGCAGACATCCTGTGGTAATTAAGCTCCTACCATAGAAATGACACCACCCGTAGTCTTCAAACATCCCACGAGCGTCGCCACCGAGACGGTACTCTGGAGCAGTATCCACGCCCTATCATAACTCATCATGGGACATCCTGGGATACGCTCTCGCCGCTACCCAATGGCCCTCATACTCAATGTTTTTCTCGTACTTTCATCACCTCTTCACTATGTAACTAATCCTTAGTTTTAATGAAATAGAATCATGAACAAAATCAAAGCACTAGAGTTAGCCTCTCCACTAAACCGGACTTATTCATTTATTCAACATGACCAACCTTGGCCTTTCATTTCAAATTTCATTTCATTTCTTCCAAATGCCGGGAGAGACTTAGCTACTCTTTTGTTTCAATTCTAATTCACAATTTCCAAGATTGAGCGTTTCCAGCTCATACGTTCATCTTCATAATCATAACAGATTTCTTTTTCAATAGCATGATCTCTAAATTGTTCAATAGTCCATAATTATACACGGAATTATATACTTCATCAAATATCAATTTCATATCGAAATCACTTCACTAAATGAATATTCACAATTCATAGTTTCCACACTATTCACAAATGAGAATAATTTACGTCACATCACATAATATAATTTCTATCTTTATTTCACTTCTTTTCTGATATTTTATTTCAAGTCCCTTTGCAAAGTGTAACTTTCATAATATACAAGTGTATAATTATAATTCTAAATTATACATTTTATTTTCAAAACATATTTCATTTAATGCAAATAATCCTCAAATTTTTTTCATAAACTCCACATATTTTTAAAATAATAATCATATTTTTTTCCATATTTTTTGATCATTAAAAATCCCAAAAAAAATGTTTTTTCCCCAATTTAAATACTGGCCGAACCCAGTATTCGAACCCCCGACCACAGGGAAAACCGCCCGAGGCACAGACCACTAGGCCGAACGCTATATGCGTTAATAGGAGAGGTGGAGAGCATCTAATGCTCTCGGCCGCTGTTCTATATTTTTTTGAAAAATAGGAAACAAAAGTATGGTGCCATAGGGATTCGAACCAGCAACCTGGGACTCTGAAAACCCACTGTAGCAAACAGAGCCGTCCCAACCACTTGAGCTATGCGCTCGGGTTATCAATGGTACAACTCTAAGTTCACTTAAATCAATCCTCTCTATTATCAAAACATTTCGATAATCAACAAGCTTTCACTTCAATTCCCTTTTCTAAAAATTATTGTAAAATTCCAGATTGATTATTACCATCATGAATTATACTCCAGTATATAGAAAATAATTTTTTCAATAATTAAAACATATTTTTCATACAATTAATTCGAATTGTGAACTATCACTACCACATCTCTTTTTTTTTCTTTTTTTTTTTTTTTTGCATTTCTTAACAATTAACACCGCTAATCTCTTCATTAGCAAACTTCATATTAATTTCCTGTTTTTAATCATTTACCAAACATACAAATCTATATTTTAATTCATTCATTTCAATAAAACACAAAGATTCATTTAAACACCTAAAGTAGCATTGTTAATCTACTAGCTTTTGTGTCTATAATTCATGGTGTAGATAATAAAACAGTCTTCAACAATCCATGGCTATAATCAATTCACACAAAATTTAGACTTTTACTAATGAAACCACATACAATTGCACATCCACATTCCAATCAATTTATAGATCAATTTTCCAATTAAATGTGTACTCTTATTAATCTTTTTCATGCATCATTTTTCCATTCAAATCTAGCATGCATTCCTATTTAGAAATATAGAAAATTTACCCACCTTAAATGGAGAGAAAAAATACAACTAGCAACCTCCTAAACGAATGTCCTTGCAAACGGACGGTCCTCCTCCTAGAAGCGCGCACTCGAGCCTCCAAGCACACCAAAACCGAGAGCTCTCCTTGATGATAGCCGGCCTCTCCCCTTCTTGATGATGCAAGCACAATCTTCCCACACACTCTCAATCTTTTACTCACTTACTAACTACTAGATAATTGTAGTTTGAACTGTGGATTGGAGGAAAAATTTAGCACAAGAATACTAGCCAAAGGGGGGGGGAGGTATTTATACTAAAAAAATAGGAGAATGGATGTCTAAGATTGAAGTAGGAGTTAGGAAAAAATGGCTTAGATTTAAGGAGGAGTTATACTAACTACCCATGATCAAGTAACCACCTCCACCATGACTCCACTTGAAATTTTTGATTTCCCTCCAAAGCTCCAACCGGCCATGCCTCAATGGTGCATATTGCACGTGCATGCAATTGCCTCCAAAAATTTGTACATTATATTTTATATAAAAATAATCTTTAAATTGTATTCTACATTACAAGTTGTATTTGAAAATAAAATAGTTCATGGGCTTTAGTTTATGGGCCCAAAAAAATAATAAATTGAATTAAATTTGGGCTTTAAGAAAAAGGCTTTTTGTCTAATTGAAAAAAGGCTTTATACAAAATAATTAAAGCACAAATTTAAATGTCTATACTTATCATAATGAAAATAATAACCAAAAATATTGCACGTGCACACTACGTGCAAAACAAATAATTTTCATTAAATGAAAAATCGGGGCATTACAACACTCCCTCCATAGAATAGTTCCGTCCCCGGAACAACAGTCAAGAGCGAGAAACAAACACAAACACTAAGCACAAGAAAAATACAAAAATCCAAATCAAGCAAAAAGCTCAGGATAGTCCTTCAACATCCTCTTCAGACTCCCAAGTAGCCTCTTCAACCAAATGGTTCCTCCAGACCACCTTGACCATTGGTACCGTCTTATTCCTCAAGGCTTTTTCTCGACGATCAACAATCTCGACAAGAGACTCGATGTAATTCAGATCCAACTGCAAACCTTCCGGCACTTCAGGCAAATGATGACTCGGATCTGGAATATAACCTCTCAGCATAGACACATGAAAGACATTGTGCACCTGAGATAACTCTTCCGGTAATTCAAGCCGGTAAGCAGTTTTTCCGATCCTTTTCAATATCTTGTACGGGCCTATAAACATCGGGGCTAACTTCTCGCCTTTGCCAAATCGAATCACACCTTTACTGGGCGAAACTTTCAGAAAGACGAAGTCACCTACCTCAAACTCAAGGTCCCTTCTCCGGTTGTCTACATAGCTTTTCTGCCTGCTCTGAGCTTCTACCAACCTTTTCCTGATCAGAACAATCTTTCAAGAAGTTTGTTGTACAAGCTCAGGACCAAACAACTGACGCTCCCCAACTTCAAACCAACAAACAGGCGTCCTGCACTTCCTACCATACAAAGCTTCGTACGGCGCCATCCCAATGCTAGCCTGAAAACTGTTATTGTAGGCAAACTTTACCAAGGGTAAATGCCTTTCCCAACTCCTCCAATGTCTAGTACACAGCACCGAAGCATATCCTCAAGAATACGGTTGACTCTCTCGGTCTGCCCATCGGTTTGCGGATGAAAAGCAGTGCTGAATCTGTCTTGGTACCCAAGCTGTCTGAAGACTCCTCCAGAAATGCGAAGTAAACCGTGCATCTCGATCAGACACAATAGTTGACGGAACACCATGGAGCCGGACGATCTCGCCAACATACAACTCAGCAAACTTGTCCATCGAAGCAGTGAGTTTCATCGCCAAAAAGTGAGCGGACTTGGTTAGTCGATCGCCTATAACCCAAATCACATCATTGCCTTTAGAACTCTTGGGCAATCCCATAATGAAATCCATACTGATGTTATCCCACTTCCATTTCAAAATAGGTAACGGTTGTAATAGACCTCCGGGTCTCTGATTTTCGGCTTTGACTTGCTGACAAACCTCACACTTCGCCACAAATTCAGCCACATCCCGCTTCAAATCTAACCACTAGAAATGATGTTTGATGTCCTTGTACATCTTAGTACTCTCAGGATGTACCGACAAAAGAGTAACATGCGCCTCCTGAAGAATACTCTCTTTCAGGTCCGCCTGATTCGAAACACACAGCCTCTCTTCAAACCACAGCACTCCATCCTTGATTTGAAATCCGGGCAACCTGTCGGCACTAACCTGCTCCTTCATCTCCAAAATATCAGCATCAACCTCCTGACTTGCAATGATCCTTCCATTCAGTGTAGGCTGAAGCCTCAACTGAGCTAAAGATGCTCCCAATCCTTGCAAGAAAACTTCAATACCTGCTCGGTCCAATTCCTCAATCAGATGCTTCTGAGTTGTAATCAAACTGGATAGACTGCTCTTGCGACTAAGTGCATCAGCAACAACATTAGCTTTCCCAGGATGATACTTGATCTCAGGTCGCATGTCCTCAAGCACTTCCAACCATCTCCGCTGCCTCAAATTCAGATCCTTCTGCTGATATATGTACTTCAAACTCTTGTGGTCCGTGTATATGTTCAATTTCTCACCGTACACGTAGTGTCTCCATTGCTTCAGGGCAAAGATAATCGCAGCCAACTCCAGATCATGAGTCGGATAACTCTTCTCATGCGGTCATAGTTGCCGAGACCCATAAGCGATTACTCTTCCTTCTTGCATTAAGACACAACCAAGCCCACGATGTGAAGCATCGCTATAAACATCATACTCAACTCCTGCTCTAGGCAAGGCCAAAATAGGTGTAGTAGTCAGTTTCTCTTTCAACTCCTGAAAGCTCGCCTCACATTGCTCAGTCCACTTGAAGTTCACATTCTTCTTGGTCAGACCAGTAAGCGGCACGGCTATCTGAGCATAACCTTGAACGAATCTCCTGTAGTATCCAGTCATTCTAAGAAAACTTCTGACTTCCTTCACTGTAGTAGGCCTAGCCCAATCTATCACTACCTCTATCTTTTGAGGGTCAGTTGCCACTCCCTCCTTAGAAAGGATGTAACCTAGGAATGCCACTTCAGATTTTTAGAAATCACACTTTGATAGCTTGGCATACAACTCCTGCTCTTCCAGCTTCTTCAAAATTGCTGTCAGATGCTCGGTGTGCTCCTCCTCTGACTTGGAGTACACGAGAATATCGTCGATGAACACCACGACGAAAGAATCAATGAACGGCCTAAGAACTCTGTTCATCAAATCCATGAAGATTGCGGGTACATTCGTCACTCCAAATGGCATAACTAAGAATTCGTAATGCCCATGTCGAGTTCTAAATGAAGTTTTGTGCACATCTTCAGCTTTCACTCGAACTTGGTGATATCCTGATCGAAGATCTATTTTGGAGAAAACAGCTGCTCCTTGTAGACGATCAAATAAGTCATCAATTCGGGGAATAGGATACTTATTCTGAACAGTGACCTTATTCAGCTCCCGGTAATCGATACACATTCTCATCGATCCATCCTTCTTCTTTACCAAAAGCACTGGTGCTCCCCAAGGTGACGCACTAGGTTGAATAAACCCTTTCTCCAACAGTTCCTCAATCTACCGTTTCACCTCATCCTATTCCACTAGAGCCATCCTATACAGTGCCTTAGAAATGGGTGCACTCCCGGTTGAACAATGATGCTGAACTCTACATCATGATGTGGGGGTAACCCAGAAAAATCATCCAAGAACACAGTCGGATAGTCCCGAACCACAGGAATCCCTTGCATTTCCACAGGAGTCTCTTCCTTGCGGATAGCTGCCACCAGCTTAGAACACTTCTTCTTCCCTTGGAAAGTGACTTCAGGTCTACCTGGAGCCTTCACTGTTACCGTCTTGGTCTTACACTCGATGCTTGCACTGTACACCGACATCCAATCAATGCCAATGATAACATTAACTCCCAAGATAGTCAGCTCGATCAGATCAATCCCAAAGATTCGGTCTCCAATCACAATCTCGCAATCAGCATAATACCGATCAGTGGTTAAAGTTTCCCCTGATGGAGTGCTACTGCTAAGATCTTGCCTGGAAAAATCTTCGGTTCAACTCCCAACACTTTAGCAAATTTAGGAGATACAAAAGTATGAGTGGATCCAGTATCGAACAACACAACAGCTTTCATTCCATTAAGATAAAGTTCTCCTGTTACATAATACACACTCATTAAATAACAGTTCACTTAATAAACGGGAAAAAGAAATAACAAAAACCTCTAAACATCTGCCCTCGTACCAGTGATGACATGATCTACTTCATCAGCATCAGCTTCTGTCAAGGCAAATACTCGCCCTGGTTGGTACGGTCTCTTCCCAGTCTTCTGCGTTGGTGCATTGCTATTACCATTTTCACAGTTGAAGCAAGTTACCGTAGGAGGTCTTACCACATTGTTCCCAGGTCCTCCAGCCACACTAATAGCGTTCGCCCCTGTCGGTTTGAACCTTTGTGCAGATGGTTGTCCCTTGAAATTTCCAGAATGTGCAGGCCACTTTCCAGACTACCAGTTGTTCCTCCGGTTCTGAACAACATGAAACTGCTCAATATCTGCTTCCGTCGCTACTGCTCTCTTGACCAACTTGTCAAATCTTCTGATACCAAGGGGTATCATCCGGGACCTCAAGCTCGGTCTCAATCCATGCTCGAACTTACGAGCCCTCTTTGCCTCATCCATCACTAATTCAGGAGCATACCTAGAGAGCTGAGTAAACTTGGTCTCATACTCCCTAACTGACATGCCACCTTGCTGCAGTGACAGAAACTCCACAGCCTTCTTCTCTTAGACGTCGGAGGGAAAATAGTGACTGCGGAATTCCTTCAGAAATTCCTCCCAGCCAAGAACTATGCCTCCCATGGTCCTCTTCATCGACTGCCACCAAACAGCCGCATCCTTCTCCAGTTGCAGAGTCGCCAACTTGACCTTGCTGCCTTCAGAGGTCTCCAGCACTTCGAAGATTGTCTCCACTTGACGAATCCAGTTGTCAACCGCATCAGGGTCTAACTTCCCTTTGAATACAGGTGGTTTCATTTGTTTGAACGATTCCACGAGTTTGATCGCTTTGGGCACCGGATTCGCCGGTCCCCTTCCTTGGTTCTGATTCATGGCCACGGCGTTGAGCGTCTGATAGACCCTCGCAAGTTCCGTTTCCAGATCCAGACCTTCCCCGTTTCTAGCTCCTCTTCTAGCCATATTCTGATGCAAAAGATCCATTAAATTCGAAGTATAAGACATGAATTTTAAAATCAACTTGTATTTCATTGAATTCCAAACTTTATACATTCGAATTGAAAAACATTTCTTGACATCAGAATGAAAGATAGTAGAAGCTACAACAGTCTAACTCCTACGGTTCCTCTTTGTTTCTCGAAGTTCTCCCCGTAGTTCATCAATTTCTTCCTTCAGCACATCGGTCAGATTCTTCCTCTTCTCGAGTTCCCATACCCGATGACTGAGAACAGAAAAGTCGTCCTTGCGCTTTGCCAGCTGAGCCTCCAATAATCCGACTCTCTATCGCAGTGTTTCTACCTGCCTCTGAAGAGATATCACAAGACCATTTGGAACTGGTTCTTCTTCTTCGTCAGAAGAAGAGTCATCAGATGAATCCGAAGGTGGGGTGATCTCTCGGGATTCAGGCCATTCTTCTCCGTCAGAATCTGTTTGCTCTGGATAGTACTCTTCCTCGGAATCTGCTTGTCCAGGATGGTACACTTCCTCGATGATATGCCATTCGTCGTCTCCAGCATGGTCAAAGTGATCAGCCATCTTAGAAATAGAGAGGAAGAAGCATAAGTCATAGAGCAACACAAATGTAAGTCACTTACATTTAAATCTCTAGACTCAAACACACACTCTAATGACCACTTCTAGGGTGTCGTTCCTTATAAATTTGTACAAGTGTGAAGCGTGGCTCTGATACCACTCTGTAACGCCCCGAATCCCAAATACAACTGAATTCGAGAGTTCAACAGGATCTTTCCACTTCATTTAGTACAATTTTACAAGAAAATTTGAACTTTTCACTTTACATTAGAATTTATATAAAACTTTACACTTTACATTGCACAGCGGAAGTAAAATTTACAATAATTAAATAAATGTACAACAATATTGAATAATCTTTAAGCATCTGTTCCTCTTTACCCTTTATCATGTCACTTACCTGTATACAAAACTGTGGGTACGTCAGTTTATTCAATCGAAGAACATTATACACGGCCATCCTCTCTATGCCGGAAATAGTATAACTAATTTTCCATATCTAACAAACACAAACTTGTCACATATCAGACTAAAGGGACTACCATATTGATGTCGTGTTGTGATGTGTGCACTTAGTCCTTAATGCAATTATTTACATTATATGACACTAATGCACACTTGTTCGGATTCTATACATCCCATACTACATAGGTCCGAGGGCAAGCCCTTAATCGTTCTTCATCTTTGTAGGGTTCAATCCCTTGTCATGACTTAATCTACTACTGTAACTACAGTAAGTATCCTAGATGTTTTCTGACCTACGAACTCATGTCTAGGCGCCCTGGAGGGAATCCCATCGCACTGACACATGACTCATCATGCAGGCATCCTGTGGTAATTCAGCTTCTACCATAGACATGACACCACCCGTAGTCTTCAAACATCCCACGAGCGTCGCCACCAGGACGGTACTCTGGAGCAGTATCCACGCCCTATCATGACTCATCATGGGACATCCTGGGATACGCTCTCGCCGCTACCCAATGGCCCTCATACTCAATGTTTTTCTCTTACTTTCATCACCTCTTCACTATGTAACTAATCCTTAGTTTTAATGAAATAGAATTATGAACAAAATCAAAGCACTAGAGTTAGCCTCTCCACTAAACCGGACTTATTCATTTATTCAAAAATGATCAACCTTGATCTTTCATTTCAAATTTCATTTCATTTCTTCCAAATGCCGGGGGAGACTTAGCTACTCTTTTGTTTCAATTCTAATTCACAATTTTCAAGATTGAGCGTTTCCAGCTCATACGTTCATCTTCATAATCATAACAGATTTCTTTTTCAATAGCATGATCTCTAAATTGTTCAATAGTCCATAATTATACACGGAATTATATACTTCATCAAATATCAATTTCATATCGAAATCACTTCACTAAATGAATATTCACAATTCATAGTTTCCACACTATTCTCAAACGAGAATAATTTACGTCACATCACATAATATAATTTCTATCTTTATTTCACTTCTTTTCTGATATTTTATTTCAAGTCCCTTTGCAAAGTGTAACTTTCATAATATACAAGTGTATAATTATAATTCTAAATTATACATTTTATTTTCAAAACATACTTCATTTAATGCAAATAATCCTCAAATTATTTTTCATAAACTCCACATATTTTTAAGATAATAATCATATTTTTTTCATATTTTTTTATCATTAAAAATCCCAAAAAAAATGTTTTTTCCCTAATTTAAATACTGGCCGAACCCAGTATTCGAACCCACGACCACAGGGAAAACCACCCGAGGCACAAACCACTAGACCGAACGCTATATGCGTTAATAGGAGAGGCTGAGAGCATCTAATGCTCTCGGCCGCTGTTCTATATTTTTTTGAAAAATAGGAAACAAAAGTATGGTGCCACAGGGATTCGAACCAGCAACCTGGGACTCCGAAAACCCACTGTAGCAAACAGAGCCGTCCCAACCACTTGAGCTATGCGCTCGGGTTGTCAATGATACAACTCTAAGTTCACTTAAATCAATCCTTTCTGTTATCAAAACATTTCGATAATCAACAAGCTCTCACTTCAATTCACTTTATAAAAATTATTGTAAAATTCCAGATTGGTTATTACCATCATGAATTATACTCCAGTATATAGAAAATAATTTTTTCAATAATTAAAACATATTTTTCATACAATTAATTCGAATTGTGAACTATCACTACCAGATCTCTCTCTTTTTTTTTTGCATTTCTTAACAATTAACACTGCTAATCTCTTCATTAGCAAACTTCATATTAATTTCCTATTTTTAATCATTTACCAAACATACAAATCTATATTTTAATTCATTCATTTCAATACAACACAAAGATTCATTTAAACACCTAAAGTAGCATTGTTAATCTACTAACTTTTGTGTCTATAATTCATGGTGTAGATAATAAAACTTTCTTCAACAATCCATGGCTATAATCAATTCACACAAAATTTAGACTTTTACTAATAAAACCACATACAATTGCACATCCACATTCCAATCAATTTATGAATCAATTTTCCAATTAAATGTGTACTCTTATTAATTTTTTTCATGCATCATTTTTCCATTCAAATCTAGCATGCATTCTTATTTAGAAATATAGAAAATTTACCCACCTTAAATGGAGAGAAAAAATACAACTAGCAACCTCCTAAACGAATGTCCTTGCAAACGGACGATCCTCCTCCTAGAAGCGCGCACTCGAGCCTCCAAGCACACCAAAGCCGAGATCTCTCCTTGATGATAGCCGGCCTCTCCCCTTCTTGATGATGCAAGCACAATCTTCCCACACACTCTCACTCTTTTACTCACTTACTAACTACTAGATAATTGTAGTTTGAACTTTGGATTGGAGGAAAAATTTAGCACAAGAATACTAGCCAAAGGGGGGGGGGGGGGGGGTATTTATACTAAAAAAATAGGAGAATGGATGGCTAAGATTGAAGTAGAAGTTAGGAAAAAATGGCTTAGATTTAAGGAGTTATACTAACTACCCATGATCAAGTAACCACCTCCACCATGACTCCACTTGAAAATTTTCATTTCCCTCCAAAGCTCCAACCGGCCATGCCTCAATGGTGCATATTGCACGTGCATGCAATTGCCTCCAAAAATTTGTACATTATATTTTATATAAAAATAATCTTTAAATTGTATTCTACATTACAAGATGTATTTGAAAATAAAATAGTTCATGGGCTTTAGTTTATGGGCCCAAAAAAATAATAAATTGAATTAAATTTGGGCTTTAAGAAAAAGGCTTTTTGTCTAATTGAAAAAAGGCTTTATACAAAATAATTAAAAGCACAAATTTAATTGTCTATACTTATCATATTGAAAATAATTACCAAAAATATTGCACATGCACACTACGTGCAAAACAAATAATTTTCATTAAATAAAAAATCGGGGCATTACATATATATATATATATATATATATATATATATATATATATATATATATATATATATATATAAAGGAAGATGGAAGATCAAGAATTAAATTGTAATTTTATAACAATTGCAAAGGCCTAATAAATAAAAGAAATTAAAACCAAATTTAAATTGATTTAATAAATTACATGATGTTAAATAAAATTAAGTTCATGAATACAATTTCATACAAATTAGATCAAGTTACAAAACAAGGGAATTATTTGAATTTAGAGATCGAGATGGCCTCTATTTAGATTGAAGAGAAGGCATTGGACTATTGTAAGAAATTAAAACCAAATTTAAATTGATTTAATAAATTACATGATGTTAAATAAAATTAAGTTCATGAATACAATTTCATACAAATTAGATCAAGTTACAAAACAAGGGAATTATTTGAATTTAGAGATCGAGATGGCCTCTATTTAGATTGAAAAGAAGGCATTGGACTATTGTTGTGTACTTCTACTTAATCTAAATAAAGAATCTCATCCCCCTAAATTTTCCCAATTATTAACAATACATTACACAAATTATATTCTACTAGTTCTTTACTCGTCGCTACTTGTTGATCTGTTTTGTGATTCTTGTAAGTCTTGAGTCCTCTCTTCCTCTTTCATTCAATCTTCGGCGCATACCAACATCTCTAAATTCTTTGCCGTCAAGTAATTTCTGTTCGGGCTCATAATGCTACCACCAGGAGAAAAAACACTTTCTGATCCAACGGTTGACACCGACACCATTAGTAAATCTTTAGCCATTCGAAAAAGAATACTAAAAATATGTTCATTAGTTTTCCAAAAAGAAAACACATCTATTACTTCAACAATAGGAGATTGTGCATTATATGATTCAACTCATTTGGTGAATTGGTTCTAGGTTTTTTTTATTTTAAGAGATTTAAAATACTACTAGTGGCAAGACCATTTCTCTTTGATAACATAGAAGAAGAAGAAGAACTAAGATTTTGTGTTTTTGTAGTGTTAGATGAATAATTTCTACCGTAACTATCATATAAACTATTCAAAATATTTTTAAATTTTGTAATGAAAACAACATGGTCAAAATCATCAATTTCTTCGTGTGGAGCATAAGTATAAAAAATCTCAATTAAAATTTTTGTGCTATCTAACTTAATCATGGGATTCATTACACTAGCAACACAATATAATATAGGAAGTGGATGAAATATTTTAAAATTTTAATATAAGCGGCATAAACCATTTCTCCAATAAAAGGGTCCTTTACCAAATCTTTAATTGTTGTCATCATAGTGACAATTGCAAGTAAAATACCACTAGATCTAGATGTATATGTTTTTGAAAATTGTAAAGTAGCATCATTAAAAGGTTCTAAAAATTTGTACAAACTATCGGTAAAAAACCAAAAATCATCATCTAACATACAATCTTGCATACCCATTGCAATACAAAATTCTCTAAGATTAAAACGATAGTGAAGAACAACACTTAATAAATCAAAAGTAGAATTCCAACGATGTCTAACATTTTTAGTAAAACGTTTAAATACAATTCCCCTAAGTTGACACCAATCATGAAAAGCTTGATATATTGGACCACTCAACATAATAAAATGAATACAATTTCTCATTGCCTCAATTTTATCATGTCCATATTTAAATGCATCTTGTACACAAATATTTAAAATATGACAAGCACACTTAACATGAAAATTTTCCGGTTCTAAAGGATTAAGTGTAATTAGCAAACTAGCAATTGTCTTAGTATTATTAGAGGCGTTATCAAAACCAATATAAAAAACTTTATCAAAAATACCAAAATTGTTACATGCTTCATGATGTGTGTGGCAATTATTTCACCCTTTATGTGGGTACCTAATATATCCGAATGAAATTATCCTCTTTTGAAGTAGCCAATCGGAATCTATCCAATGACATGTTACATACATTATTGGCACGCCATTCACTCCTACCCACCCATCCGATGTCAATGAAACTCTAGTATTTTTTGATGTAAGAACATCCACAGTCGTTTGCTTTTTTGCCATTTTTGTCATTTTTTGTGTACTGTAGCGTACACAGTCATTTGCTATTTTGCCATTTTTTGGTAATTTATCTATAGTAGAAAGGGAGAAATAGCATTCGAAATAGCAAAATGCATATTACAGTTGACGAAATATCATGGTATTTTTAATTGATCGGACGAAACATGCTGTTTCGTCCGAATTGAAAAAAAATTAAAAACCAAATAAATTAACTGGTTAAATGAATTTAAGGGTGGGAATAAACATGATGTTTCATCCCATGATGTTTCGTCCCAATCCATTTTTTAAAAAAATTATTTTTAAAATTATTTTTTGTAAATTTTTAAATTTTTTTCGCAATTGTTAAGTTGTTTTCGCAAATTTTTAAATTGTTTTTGCAAATATTTTTTACAAACTATTTTTTGAAATTGCTTTTGCAATTTTTTTGCAAAAAAACTTTTTTAAAACCCGAACGAAACATCATGTTTCGTCCTGTATTTTTTATTATTATTTTCTAAGTTTCGGCTAGTATCATGTTTCGTATGTTCCTTTTTTAACGAACTTATGTATTTTTTTTACCATTGGACGACTGCAGCGTTTCTTCGAAATGCATTGCCAAAATATGCATTTTGCCATTTTTTCCATTGAACGACTGTGGATGCTCTAAGTGTTGCTACTAAAAAAACCTTAGCCTCATTGTAAACTAATTTACAATCACCCGTTACTACATTCCTAGGAAATTTTTTATAATGGGGGTTTAAAGCGGTTTGTGCAAAGGTCTCTACATTCTTACTTTCACCAAATGAATAAGGTAATTCATCTCTAATTACTAACTTAGTCATTTCTCTACGAACGATATCGTGATCGTGTATATAATTATCTATTTGGCCGGTCTTAGGGTGTATTTTTTGTTGTGCGAGGCTATCTTTAGAAAATTTGGGTTAACATTTACTTAAGTTTCGTTGAAGTGTACGATCCTAGTTTAAACTTATAGGGTATTTGACACATCTTACAAATTTTTAATCCTACATTCTTATCATTTTGTGAAGGGACATAGTCAAAATATTAGTGTACTTCGGATTTGTTCCCTCTTGTTTTACGAAATTGAGATGGGCCTAGTTCCGATAGTTGTGGTTCTATGTCTTATACTTCTACTTCTACTTGATCCGTGTGTGTTTCATGAATATCAGGAATAGTATCATAATTGTAAAGTGTTTCTTCACTATCTACATATGGGAGAGGAATGGAAGGAATGCGATGACTACTAGTGGACTCTTAGCTACTATGTTTACCACGTGATCGGTTAGATACCATCTAAACTAGTGTATGTTATAAAAACTAATTGTAGTGTACGTTTTAAAATTTTAATTCTACAAAACAAGTAAAGATAGATAAACTAGTATATGTTATATAAAATTATTCTACAAAGCAAATAAAACAACAACTATAAAATTATTATTCTAGTGTATGTTTACCAATTTACCAAAAAAAATCTAAAAAGAAGAACAAAAACAAGAATAAGAAAACTCAATCTAATTATGAGAAACAAATAATAACAAACAAAATTGATAATTCTAAAAATTATATAAATACGAAAATACCGTATGAGTGTAGAATGTAGGTTGAAGAATGAAGGTAGAGAGAGTTGAGAGCTTGTAGTGTTGATGTTGATTGTTGTTGGAAGTTGTTGATGTTGAATCTTGAAAGTGAGTAGTTGAATGTTGTTGATATTGAAACTTGAAGGAGAAGAGTTGAATGTTGTTGATGTTGAATCTTGATTATTGAAAGAGAGTAGTTGAATGTTGTTGTTGAGAAAGTTGAGGAATAGTAGAGAAAGTTGAGTGAATTTATGGAGAGAATTGAATGAAATGAGGTTGTATATATAAAAATTGAAAATTTTCAATTTCCCAAAATACCCCCAAAAACTAGCTAGTATAAATCAGTTGGGGGTATTTTGGTAATTTTACACACCCTTTTAATTAAAAACAAATTCTGGAAAAAAAAGAAAAAAAAAGTGAAAAATGGTAACAGCCAACGGTCGACCGGCGGGCCAGCCCGGACTGGCTCGGGCCTGTTCAACTCGGTCCCGGGCTAGTGCGGGCCGGGCCGTTACCGTTCTTTATTCGCAAATTAACGAACCAGATCGGCCCCTACTGTTAGGGCGGTCTGACCCCGGTTCAGCCCGGTTTTGGGCGGGTGTCACGACCCGCTTTCCAAAAATACAGAATACGAGTACATGACATTGGCCCAGCGAATGACTAACGTCACCCATAAGTTGTTTATCCGATCAACTCAACAATATAATCAATACAGAACAATTATGCATGCAATAATAATAATCTCATAAACAATAATACTTAGAATAATCAATATGAAATATCCAAATACAATAATAATCTAACATCTGGAAATAAATAATAACAATATTCGAGTCAAAAGCCCACAATACAATGAAATAACAATAGTTCAATAATTAAGTCTTCATGACAAAAAAAAATTATTTATTAAGCGGCGATGCTATCAATTCATTCACCAATGTTTTTCTCCCAATCCATCAGGCAATTCTCCATCAACATCTGTAAACACTCCATCTAAAAAGATGAGAAAAACTATCCTTAGAGCATGTCATGGATAGCAAGTAGAGAAAGCAAAGAACAATGGAATAACGGTATAACAATGAATTCAATGGATCAATAGGAATCAATAACATGAGACAATAACAATAATCAATATCATGATAGTCGATATAATGGTTATAAACAATGATTCAATATTTAGTAACAATAATCAATGATCAATAACAATAACACTTAGCTAATATTCGATATCAATAGGAACAATAATGAACAATATGCAATGTCGATGTGGTGTCAATCCTCAAGTCTATTAATCATTTTAATCCTAACTAATGTAGCACTTCATGCGTCTCATTCATTTACCACATGGTTGCTACATACAAACAATTTACGTTTAGACTTAGTGGTGGATTTTATAGTTCATATACTCGGTAACGATATACAATAATGACCGATGACCGAATCAATCGAGATACTATAGTCAATAATCTACAATTAATCGATAATCGATATGACCAATATGACCAATATGACCAATAGACCAATAGACCAATAGACCAATAAATAGGAAAACACGGGCTCCTCCTCCGAGTATAGTCCTTATATTGTCCACTACTAATGTCAACTATTAAACCCCGGCTTGTTAATTATTTTACTAATGCAACAATACAAAACAATATGCAATCTAGAGTCATTAGATGAACAACAGTGCAATAAGAGATTAATAGGACGATAACTTAAATAGGACAATTAGAATAATGACAATACGACACTAGGGTCATGCAATGCAATATACACACTTCGATTCATGCAATACAATGATATAGGAATAATTAATCTATTAAAATTTAGAATATAAAATTCTGGACAGCAAGAGTAGTATGTACAAAAATACAGTTTCCTGCAGTTTCAGAACTCGAAAACTGATTTCGTCAGAAGTTTTAGAAACTAGAATTCCATACGGTTCCTGTAATACCCCATATTTTTAAATAATATTTTTAAGATTAATAAATGAATTTAAAATGATTTTTGATGATTTAATAAATATTTTTCTGAAAATTTATCTTTTTACACGTGCAAAACAAGTGCAAATATTTTCTTGGGAAGTTCAAAGTCAAAAATTATTTTGTGGAAAATCATTATTTATTATTAGATATTATTTGTGAATTTTTTGGATTTTTTTGATATTTATTGGACCTATTTGCAAATATTACAAAAAGATGGACTTTTGTGCAAAATTACCACTTGGAGTAAAAACTCCAGATTTTCAGATTTTTGGGCTGGGCTTGATGCCTAGTCAACTCAGGATTAAAAAATTTACCTTTTGTTTAGATGAATTTGGTTTATTTTGCAAGTTTTAATAAAAGATGATCTTTTTGCAAAATTGCCATTTAGAAGGACAAAAATGCAAAATCATTTTTTGGGTTTCTCAAACAGTGCCGGCTGATACATGGGGGACTATTTTGATTTTTAAAACTCAATTAAGTTGGTTTTATTTAGTTTCCAAGTATAAGGATTTATATATGTAAAGATATATTTAAAAGATGTATTTTACAAATTTATTTACAAACCCTAAAAACCTATATTCCGGCCTATTTAAAAGGTGGAGTGCAGCCGTATTTTGCTACACAACACAAAAGATTTTATTATTATTATTTCTTGGAGTTTTAAAGAGAAGATCTTGGATTTCTTGCGAATGAGGGATTTGTCTTGTTCTTTATTAACTTCGTTTGATTTCTTCAACAAGGTGAGTGACATGTTTTGTTTTCTTTTGTTCTAAGCATGTTGTATGTGATGATTTGTTGATTAGAAAGTATGTTAGAGGATTGTACGATGATATGAGGATTTTGATATGCAGATGAATTAAAAATTGATTCTTTCATGAAACCTATGCTTGAGGATTAAAACCCTAATTTTGATGACTTTGATTGTTAAAGAACCTAATAGAGATCATGAGTAGGATGTTTACAATAGTTTTTCTGCTGTTGTGAATATATTCAATGAGTTGTGTATTGCTATTGCATAAAAATAAATGAGTTCGAACAAGGGGGAGATTCGTTTCTGTTGATTTACACATACACCCACTGTTGATGCCCCAAACTTGCTATTTTGTTCTTATAATTGCTTATAAACATGATTGAACTGATATAGATAATTGGGGGTATGTATATAATAAGTTTTGAAGTAAAAGGAACAAGCTTGAGTGAAAGAAGAAAGATTTTCTTTCAGTACGTGTGTGTGCATGTTTTAGTGATTTTTTGGGCAATTTGAGGACTGAGTATGATTTGTCCATTGCAATCTTGATCTAATATATATATATATATATATATATATATATATATATATATATATATATATATATATATATATAAACACACACACACACACACACACACACACTTATACACTACTTTTAACATGAAAGGAATTTTCCTGCTACTGTTAATACCTATATGAGTAAGTATATACAAGCAGCGATGGTAATCACCTATGCATATGCATACACATTCTACTTTACTGACCTTTGAAGAACTTGAGGAAAATTCTAATTAAGAACCTGATAGGTTTGGTATGCTTTTAAACAACCCTTAAATGTTATATTGGAGGTGAGGGATACCCTTAGGAAATTAGACCTTGACTTTACAAAACCTAATCAGGTATCAGTCGTATACATGCACTAAACCCAACCTGGGTATATAGCAGCTACTATTCATACCTGTATGAGTATATATATACATATATAATTAATCTTGCTTAATCAAGCACTGATGTATTATGAAAGTACTAATATACCTTAATTACCATCAAGAAGAATCAGTCCTATACCTCTCATTAATTAGTAAGTGGTTAAAGTGGTTGAATATCAATTCTTTTCACTGCAGATTATTACTTCTGTTGCACTACTATGCACAGGCCAATAAGTTCATCTCCTACATCCTGCATATGTTTCACCTCAACAAAAAGGGATTTTTCTATATACACTAATATGTCTTGTCTTCAGTGAAGGGGATATTTTTCTATATCATGTATATATATACCCAACTCAGTAAAAAGAAGTTCTCTTCTACACCTTGCATATGGTCAATTTCAGTCAAGAGAGATTTTCTATATATATATATATATATATATATATATATATATATATATATATATATATATATATATATATATATATACTTATTATCAGTGAGAGGGGTTTACTTTATATGTCAGTATATGTATACATGCACATATTTTTATTTAGTAGAAGCAGTCTTTTCTACATTTTCTACAACCTGCACATGTTTCAAAATTTATCTTATTACTGTATATATACTCCAATCAGGGGGGGGGGGGGGGGTTCTTCTATGTGTCATATACACCTATATATATATATATACACACATTGTGTATACCTCTATTGGTAAAGATATTTATACACACATATGCACATTTCTATTAGTAAAGAGATTATATACACAACCTACATTTACTTCATCCCAATAACAGAGTATTTCTATATCTGCATATACGTACCTTATATCAGTAATTCCTTCTATATATCAGATACATACACTTCATGCTAGTTTAAGAGATTACTATAGCATATATATATATATGTACATACATATGCTTTGAAATTCAATAAAGTTCATCTTCAATTATCTGCATATATACTCTATATTAGTAAAGAGGGGTTTTCTGTATGTCATATGTATACACTTATGTTTTCATTGAAAGGGATATTTTCATATATGCATGCAACCAAGAACTGCTTTTTAGTAAATGGATTTATATACACTTTGTGCACACTTCTTTTCATAAAGGGATCTTCTATATATATACTCATATACAAACAATACGATTGAATGAATATTTTTCCTTACTGTGAATGGATTAACAATGAAATAAAATGAAGAGATTAAAATGAAAAATTTATTTTGTATTGATGGTTGAGTTGTGAGTCTCTAGGAGTTGAGTGGGAGTCCTATGAACCGGCAGATGAGATTTTGTGGATATAGACTTGAGGGGTCTTGGGTTTGTTTTGTGTATTTAAGTCCGGAAGGATACACTAACTCTAGAGATGAGGATTTTTATGTTTTAATAATAACAAACTTAAGGACAGGCACTAGTGGAGATGTGATGGAACTTGGGAAATGTAAGTATATGCTCTTGGTTTTGTTAGTCCAACGGATGCATTCCAGGACTGTTTGTGGTTCTGTCTCGATAGGACATTTATACGTTCGCGTGTCGAGGGTCTGCAGGCCTATTCACGGAGCATGCAGGGGTACATTCACATGTCGCGGGTCGGCGGGCCTATTCACAGAATGTACTTGGTGTATCTGCACGTCGAGGACCTCGCAAGCATATTCGTGGAGTACACGGCAGAGAGGTGATTCTCCGGTTGTTGAGCTATTCTTATATGATGCTTGCGCATCGAGGACTGTGGTGCCTATTCGCAGAGTATTCTGGATCTTGTTTCCATCACCGCAGTAGGATTAGTTGCATAACGAGAGACCTAACCCTATAAAGTGGAGAACGTTAAGGACTTGCACTGGACCTATGTAGTATGGAATGCATAGAATCCGACAAGTATGTATTAGAGAGTCAGCATATAGCAATTGTGTTTTCTTGACTTGGTTTATATGCATAATGATTTCTGTTTTCCTACACTTGACAATTAGTCTAGATTCACTTGATGTTTTCATGTGTTACTATTACTATCTTATATTCCTTGATGATTTCATGTTTTATTTATTGATATTTCTTATTTCAATTGTTTTTGCTGTTGATACTTGTTGTTATGAATCCATGTTTATGTTTTATTCATGTTGCTTTTGTTTTTATGTCACTCACACCGTTATGGCTGACCCATGTAGTTTTGGGGATTAGGATTTTCTCTAGCCTCATGTTTTACAGGTAGGTGCCTATAGCTTTGGAATTTGGATGCTTGTGCTAAATTGATGTTATAGCTTATGTAAAATTGTAAAATAAAGTGTTGTAAAAGAAAATTTTATAATTCAAGGTGTTTTGTATTCCGCTGTGTTTTGTAAACAAGTGATGTAATAAAAGTTGAAATAAAAATTATCTGTGTTTTTGGCTATGTTTACTAATGCAATTGAAGTTGATGCTAGGAATTGTGCCACGTATTTCTGAGATATTATATTGAAAATTCGGGGCGCTACAGTTCTAACGCATATTTAAAGTTCAAAATCGGACAATAGTAACTAGGTCAACCACATTGTTCTTTACAGATTTCATGTTCAGGCAGAATCTCGATATCATGTTGTTATATTTTAGAATCAGCAAAAACTCAATATTAAATTCATTAAAAATATTTTCTAGACCCCTAAACATGATTACTAACAATCTGAAAATTATCAGAGTAAAATTTTAACATTTGATCATCCTTTTTACTGTTTAAGCATGCAAGATATAAGAATCTGAAAATCTGAAAGTAAAAATACAGCTGTAGTAAAACGGGCATAACTTTTGCTACATAACTCAGAATTTAAAAATTCAAGATGTTCTGAAAACTAGAAAGATAAGGATACAATTCATAATCAGAAAGTAATTTATTTTAAGATCATTTACTGTGTCAAAAATAGCACTCAACATAGAGCCAGCAAGCAACATACAGGGTTTTGGGTACCTTTCATGAAACAAATTAATTAGACATGATGGGTATCAATTCTATTAGTCGATAAATTCCTGAATCAGCATGATGGTTGCAATAACAAGATAGATAAAAATAAAATCACATATATACACTAATTTGACATCAATCAAACAACAACGATCAATCAAACATACAACCTAGTAATTCTTTCTACAATAACTTAATTGTGTCGTGACTATATGTGTAACCCTATTATCAATTCTATATGAATGCATGAAAGATTCGATCTTTAGAGTCAAAAGTGGTACGATGTCAAGAATATTGGGGTTAGCTCATGTAAACCCTCAATATACCCAACGAAAAAGATGAACAATGTACAATACGATAAACAAAGGGATCTGCTTGCAAGAGTTTCAACAAAACTTGAATTTGATACAATTAACAATTCAAGAGGATAGTGACTTGCCTTATAAACGGTGAAAACGGATGCCAAGAATAATGGGATAGAATCCCGGAGCAACGAACACAAATCCGCAACAACACGAACACCCACGTGCACACAACCTGCAATAGAGAAATCAAAGCAACAAAAGCAAGACTAAGAGCACTCAACAGCAACAAGGGCAAGGGGGATGGCGAGTCCAGCGATGTCGCTGGCGGTCGGTGGTCGACTGGAGTCGACGGTGGGATTGGCGGCGCGACTAGGGCAGCGACTGTAGTAGGACGAGAACGAGGAGGTGCTCAGGGGAACAGATGGTGACTTCGACTGCGACGCTGGGCGTGGGTAGTCGATGAGGATCAAGGTGTCGACTAGGTCGATGGAAGCAGGCGAGGGCGGCACTAGGCGACGCGACGGGGATGAAGGATGGGTTCGACGATGAGCAGTCGGGGCAATGACAATGGGTTTCGAAGTGGGACTCGGCTGGCGACATTGCTAGTCGGAGACAGGCAGCAGCAAAGGGTGGATCGACGGGATTGGGAGGGGGTTGCGACTGAGGAGGATGAGGTGGAGAGGAAGACGAGGTTGGGAAGAGATCGAAACAGGGGAGAAGATGGGGCTGGGTTCGCTGGCGCTAGAAGCAGAGGAGGGAGAATGAGAGATGTACAGGATGAAAAGTGAAGGGGAGGTTGTACATGGATAGGTTTTGATAGTGCTAGGGTTTGAGGTTGGGGGTTGACGGATGTGAGTATAGGATAGTTAGTGTAACCCCTGTTTTTCACTTTATGTATTTTTGACTGTATGTTTCATTTTTGGTATTTTTCTCCCTTGTATTTTTTTGAACCGTATATTGGATTTGATTTCAATATATATTCGTTTTATTTCATTCCGAGCTCCTTGTGTTTGATTGTTTGTCTCTTTTGATCGTTGTCCATCATTTTGATCATTTCCTCATTTTTTGTCTCGTTATCTTCATTTTATTGTTTCATGGTGTTGTGGTGGAGCTTTGGTGGTGTTTTTCCTTTCCCATGATTTTTAACTCCTAACAAGATTTTTCAAGAGCCATAAAATTCACTCTAAATTGTATTCCTATTGTATTTGACCCAATATCCATTACCCATTTGTATACCTATTACTACATGCTAATACCCACAACCCAATAACCCACATTTACACCCTATATATATACCTCCTAATCACAAACCCTAACCCTAACACCACAGACCCTAAACTCTCTCCCTCTCTCCTTCCGGCCTACACACAACCCGAGCCCTCAACCCCATCAGCCAGCTTCCATCTACTCAGGCCGACACCCCCCCTAGGCCAGCCTTCCACCCATCTCCGGCCATCTCCACTTTCGGCCATCCACACTTTACAAGCCCGACCTTCCTTGCTTGCCGATCTCCATAAAATCACCACCATCATCAAGCTTGCACTTTTGATCCCCTACTCCGTAGTTGTGGTGTTCTCAAAGTGGGTGCTTTCCACTTTGTTTGTTGCATCAAGGAATTCGTTCGTGAGAGAATTTTGTTCGTAGTTGCTTGGATTCGTGCTTGAAGCGGATTTTGTTCGTGGATTTTGCTTCTAGGATTATTTGCATCGTTCTTCATCCCCAAAATAAGGCAACTTGTACTCCAATTCATTTGTTTGATACAAGTACCAAAGTTCACCTATAGTATAGTTGGGTCTAGAGACAACCTAAGATTGTATTTTCCTTGATGGGTTTTGTCTCTATTATGATATTTTGGCCATAGATGACTCATGACACAAATCTTGATATGTGATAACCTAGGTTTTGCCCAATTCTTGATTTTTGACATGTATGTGAATATTTGTGTGAATTTATGTTTGGATTAAGACCTATGTAAAATAATAGGTGTGGACATGTTAATAACTCTAAATCATGATGTTTAGATGCTTGGTAGGTTGTATTTCAAGTTTGGATGTGTTTGGATCAATATTCTTGAAGTTATGATGTTCTTGATTTGAAGTGTGAAATTTGTAAATTCTAGAGATTCTGTTTTGATTGCTGTTTTCGTCCATGCTACAGCCAGTATCTTGATTCCTGTACAAAATATGAAATTTAGATAATTTTGTCTATTTTCAAACCCCACTCGTTTTGCTTGATTTGGATTTCTTATGACTGAGTTATGACTGTTTTAGTACAGAGGTGTTGATCTATTCCAGATTCTGTTTTGGGTTAATTTTGTTAACAAACTATTTTCAAGAACTATTCTATGCATATTATCTTGATCCAATATTTTGGTCAGTGTTTCTTTATGATATTAGGGACTACCCAGAATTTTGATGAATTTAATTGATAAGTTTTATGTGGTGTTTCATGCTCGTTTCTAAAATCTATACATGCTGTATTTTGCTTGTTGTCCAGTAAAGAACTCTATTTTCACTATGATTCCTTTTACTGTATGAAAATTCTTTGTGAAATGTGAAAGTTAGTAAATTCTATCTATTTTCATATCCCTTTGGCAGAATTGGATTTTGTTTCACTTGTTGCGAGATATCTTAGTTTTCGTACAGCAGTGTTGGAATTTCCAGGTTCGCTAAACTATGTTTTCTTGATACTTTCTTATTTTTGATGACTTATCTATCTTTCCTGGAAAATTCTGAAATTCTATATTTTGATTCTGGACATATAGGGGAATACCCCAGATTTTTCGTGGATTTATTTACTGTGTTTTCTTGCTGTTTTCATGCTCTTGAATTCGTTTTCTTGATTTCTGGCTGAACCTAATTCCTGTGTTCAAATCAGTTTTGAGCTGTGTTGTTGTGAACTAGTATGTGACTTAATTATGCTCGATGGATGTGTGTGGATGTATATTTTCTAGATCCTTCGACGGATCTAGATTTGCTTGTTTGTAACTGTTGGAATCGCTATTTTACTACAGCATGGTCTTGCTATCCTGAACTTGAGATGTGTTTAATTTATTCGTTTATGAGCTAACTTGCACTTGTACATGATTATCCTTTTGGATCCTGTAGGAGAGACAACAAACACTAGAGGGGGGTTAATAGTGTTTATAAAAATTAAATTACGGAATAGAGATTTTTCTTCTGTACAGTCGACTTAAGGAATAAATCAGTCGACTGAATTAACAAAATGAAAAAGTATTTTAAACAAGTCTGTGCAGTCGACTTAGAGTTGGAACAGTCGACTTAACAACCAGAAAACTATCAGAGTATACGAGTCTGACCAGTCGACTTATCAAGTACCCAGTCGACTGTCCAGACAAGTTACACAGTAACAACAACACAAGCTGAGAAAATATAAATGCAAGTTAGAGAGATACAACCACCGAGTGCACACGATATATCCTGGTTCAGTCCTCCCGACCTACATCTAGTCCCCAAGCAACCCACTTGAGATTTCCACTATTCTTAAAAAAGTTTACAAGAATACCCTACGACGTTCAGACAACAACCTTGTCTAACCCGTAGTCCTTTCTCTCAACCAGAGAAAGCAACCCACTCTTCCACCAAGAGTGACAAACCTGACTCTACACCCTAGAGTCCTACTCTCCAATCGAGAGGAAAAGAAAATAATAAAAATTGTTTACAATCAACCTATAGCCTTGTTTGTGATTGTGATATAGTACGTGGCTAAATGGTTGACTTCTATATTCAGTCCAAAACGAAATCAAATGTTATACTGGACTGAAGACAGAGAACCAAGTCTTAGTGAGTTGAAAGCTTTTGTCTCTTGAAAAATGTAAAAACTTAAGATCTCAAAGAAATGCTTGGAGTATTAGTATCTTTAACAGTGGATTCTAACCTCTATTTATAGAGATAGATTCACTGGACGTTGGGAATTAGTTGTTCAACTGTCAACCAACGAATCTAAAAAAGATTTGAATTTGAAAAACGATTTTAAAAACAGAAAACTGTCAAACGCACTTGAACAGTCGACTGGGTTGCCATGATGAGTCGACTGGTCAGAGTTTGAATAAGATTAGGCAGTTTTGTACCAACTCAGTCGACTGGAGCAAATAGCAGTCGACTGGTACGCAACAGCTGATCTAGTTCAAGCTGTTTTGACTTTTGGTTTTGAAAAATCACACATTTAAAAGAGTTATATGTGAGTGTATGTGTGTGTGACAAGGCTGTACATCATTCTAAGACTCAAATAAAGCAAAATATTACATTTGTTTACAAGACATAAAAATATATGACACTTGAAGCATAGGTCTTGACTTGAGTCTTGAGTGAAGCCATTGTCTTTATCCAGAGCGTGTGCTTGTTCATTTGTTCAGCTGTATAGTAATGAGGCTTTTGTGTATTCAACCTGCAATTATATAGTATAGCACAGATACATGTTGCAGTGTGTTGTAATCATCAAAATCAAGAATCAATATTCTCCCCCTTTTTGATGATGACAACACAATAGCTGATAATAACAAAAATAATACAAGCATACAATCATTGATATGCTCCCCCTATTAAAAGCACATAATGCATATTATATCAGTCGACTTAAGAAAGAATCAGTCGACTTAGCAGAACTTCTTGAAAAGAACAAAACTTGAAAAACATTACACAACATAACACAACAGGAGGTGTTCTCCCCCTTTGTCATCAATAAAAAAAGGACACAAGATAATGTCATACAAAAATAAGGAAAGCTTACAAAAGTAACAACATAAAAAAAATGCAAGAAAGGAAATACATAGTAAAGAAAGAAAAAAAACAAAAAATAATCAGCAATCTTCGTCTTCGTCGTCGTCATCAACATCCTGAGACGGAGGTGGAAATTGAGTTGTAAACAGCTGAGTCAGAAGTGAAACTTTGGAATCGAGGGAATCAATATGGGAAGCAAGGGTATCTTGACGATCCATGATATAGTTAACAGCAAGATATAGACTACGTGGATCATCAAAATCAGCACGGAGACGAGAAGAGCTGGAGGCTGAAGATGGTCTAGCAGAAGTTGCTAAAGGAACTTGGGTGTGAGGAGTAGGTCTAGGGGAATGTCTATGGGAACGATCAAGAAGCTTCATACGTGCTAAACTGGCACGATCGAAGCACTCATAATGCTTAACTACATTGGTCTCGGAGTCGAGATCAATATCATAAGCAAGGAAGACTCTAGTAAGGAGACCACCAAAGGGCAAAAAGTGAGTATGAGACTTGTGGAGTCTCGAAAAGATGACACGACCCCAATTGATATTTATTCTACCAAAAATTGCATAAACCGCTTGTTGCAATTCCATAGAATACTGATCAAAGCTCCCTATTTTGGGAAGAATATTATATGATAGTATTCTTACAACTAGTTTTGCAATAGGTGTGATAGATTTACTAGACATGGGGGGTCCATAATTTGGCAAAAAGATTTTAGACAGGATAGATGCATCATCTAAAATGATCTCACCTAAATCAAGTCCCTCATCATCAATACCCATAATAAGATTAATTCTCTCGGATGTGAGTTTAATCTTCTTATTTTTGACCGAAGAATAAACAACAATTTCTCCATCATCCGTTTGAACTACTCTCGTATTGGTATAAAAAAGATATATGAGTTGTGGGTAGTAGTTGGGTTGATTTTCCAAGGATAAAAACTCATATAGACTACAATGTTGAAAAAGAGAAATAAGATTGAACCTATCTAAACATTGAAGTTGACAAATCTACCCGGAAAAATCACAATGTTACAAATAAGATACCATTTTTCCAAGAGATCAGGACTCCTAAGATACTGAGACTAGTCTTTTGACGAAGAACAATCATCAACATGGGATGTCTTAGATCGTTTCGGAGCCATTAAGAAATTTAAGGGAATCAAACAAAGAGAAGTGAGAAAAAAATTATACCAACAAGGAGAATGGAATCAAACAGCAAAGGGAGTGGAAATCAGTAGCTCCAAACAGAAGATTCAGCAGTCGACTTCTGGATCTATCTCTTTTCTCCTTAGGGTTTTAGATCTGGAATTGGGGTAAAAGTGAAAGTGAAAAATTGAGGTAGTGAAGAGGGTTTTTAACTGAAGCCAACGGCTGAGATTGAATAGAAATGAGATCAACGGCTCACAAAGAAGTCACGAGCGAGTCAAAGGATAAAAATTTGTCTCAAAAACTGTGTGATGATCCGAAGTTGAAGACATACTGATTCGCGACAGTCGACCGGTATTCAGAGACAGTCGACTTAGTCGAGAGAAAAATAAGTAATTATAACAACTGATCAGTCGACTTGGTGAAATGTCAGTCGACTAGTCAGAGAAGGAAAAAAATAAGTATATATATAAAAAATACGGGACAGTCGACTTCGTGAAATCGCAGTCGACTTAACAGAAATATTTTCAACAAATATCAAGAAAATTACATATCCCTAGTTCTCTTCTTAAAGAAATAAAAGTATCTTCTTTAAGGGGTTTTGTAAAGATATCAGCTACTTGTTTATCAGTAGAGATAAAGTCTAAAGATATGTCTCCTTTTAAAACATGATCACGTAGAAAATGATGTCGAATATCAATATGTTTCGTACGTGAATGTTGAACCGGATTTTTAGATAAATTAATTGCACTGGTATTATCACACATTACTGAAGGTTTTTCAAAAGAAATACCATAATCTAATAAGGTTTGTTTCATCCACAAAATTTGTGCACATGCCAAACTTGCAGCGATATATTCAGCTTCTGTAGTAGATAGGGACACTGAATTTTGCTTTTTACTGTACCAAAAAACTAGTGAATGTCCCAAAAAGTGACATGTCCCACTAGTGCTCTTGCGATCAGTTTTACTACCAGCAAAATCAGCATCACTGTACGACAAAAGTTGGAAATTATCAGTGCGTGGATAAAATAAACTAATCAGATGTGCCTTTAATATATCTTAAAATTCGTTTCACAGCTTTTAAATGAGATTCTTTAGGACTAGACTGATATCTAGCACACAAACATACACTGAACATAATATCTAGTCTACTAGCAGTAATATATAAGAGTGAACCAATCATACCTCGATAGAGTTTCTGATCGACACTCTTACCTAATATATCTTTGTCAAGGATAGTAGTAGTAGCCATAGGTGTGGATTTACTACTTGTACTATCCATGTTAAACCGTTTGAGTAATTCTTTTGCATATTTTCCTTGATTAATAAATATGTCATTTGAAGACTGTTTAATTTGTAGTCCAAGGAAATAATTGAGTTCACCCATGTGACTCATCTCAAACTCGTTTTTCATGGTGTTAGCAAACTCTTGACATAGATTATTATTAGTAGAACCAAAAATTATATCATCAACATATATTTGTATGATTAAAATATCATTCTTAATTCTCTTGATAAACAAGGTAGTATCTACTTTACCTATCTCAAACCCTGTTTCTAAAAGAAAAGTTTTCAAGCGATCATACCAAGCACGTGGTACTTGTTTAAGACCGTATAAAGCCTTTTTCAATTTAAAAACATGGTTTGGGAATTGTTCATGTTCAAAACCTGGTGGTTGTTTGACATAAACATTCTCTTTAATAAACCCGTTAAGAAAAGCACTTTTAACATCCATTTGATAAAGTATAAAATTCATGAAACAAGCAAAAAATAATAAAATATGAATTGATTCTAATCTAGCAACAGGAGCATATGTTTCATCAAAATCTATGCCTTCTTCTTGATTATATCATTGAGCAACTAGTCTAGCTTTGTTCCTAACAACTTGTCCTGATTCATCTAACTTATTTTTAAATACCCATTTGGTACCAATAATAGTATGATCAGGAGGTTGTGGAACTAAATCCCATGTGTCATTTCTTATGAATTGGTTTAACTCATCTTGCATGGCATTCATCCAAAATTCATTCTCACATGCTTCTTGTATATTTTTCGGTTCAAAATCCGACAAGAAGGCTGTATGAGATATCATATTAATATGTGATCGTGTCTGAATACCATGGGAGATATCACCAATTATTAAGTCATGAGGATGATCTCTAACTTCAACAAAAGATTTTGGTAAAGTTGAAGATATCACAATAGGATCAGTCGACTTGACAAGTTCCTCAGTCGATTGGTTTACATCAGTCGGCTTGATGTCATTATCGGTCGACTTATCTGCGAGACTAGTTTGTTCTAAGGATGTAATTACTTTATTTAAAGGTGATGAATCAGTTTCATCATCTTTAATTAAATTTGATGAAGACAGAGATTCATCGAATGTAACATGCATTGATTCTTCAATAGTCATTGTTGACTTGTTGAAAATTCTATATGCTTTACTCCTATTTGAGTATCCTATAAAGATACCCTCATTAGATCTAGGATCAAATTTATCCAAATTATCTTTAGTGTTCAGAATAAAACACTTACAACCAAATGTCTTAAAATAAGAGACTTTGGGAATTTTGTTAAAAAATAACTCATAACAAGTCTACTTTATCTTAGGTCTTATTAGAATCCTGTTTAAAACATAACAAGCTGTAGCAACGGCTTCAGCCCAAAAATACTTAGGTAAATTTCTTTCAACAAGCATGGTACGTGCGCATTTTTGCAAAGTCCTATTTTTCCTTTCAACCACTCCATTTTGTGGTGAAGCTCTAGGAAATACAAATGAATGTGTTGTACCATTCTTGTTGCAATATTCTGTAAACATTTCATTTTCAAATTCTCCACCATGATCACTTCTAATGGTGACTATGGTTAGAGATCTTTGGTTTCGAATTCGTTTACAAAAATTTGCAAATTCATCAAAAGCATCATTTTTATGTTTTAAAAAGAATGTCCAAGTGAATCGTGAAAAATCATCTACTAAAACAAATACATAACTTTTATTTAAAGAAGCAACTCTAGTAGGGCCAAATAAATCCATATGAATTAAATCAAGTGGCCTACTAGTAGAGATTACTTCTTTTGTTTTAAAAGTGGATTTGATTTGTTTTCCTAGTTGACATACATCACATAACTTATCCTTTTTAAAGGATAGTTTTGGCAGTCCTTTAACTAGGTTATACTTAGATATTTTAGAGAGATTTTTCATATTCACATGACCAAATCGTCTATGCCAAAGCCAAGAATCATTATTAGAAGCTATTAAACAAAAATCATTTGAAAACTCATTTGTATTGAAACATAATTCATAAATGTTGTTTTTGCGAAAACCTTGAAAAATAATGTTTTGCATAGTAGAATCATAAATTAAGCAAGCATCTTTTTCAAATACAATTTTATAACCTTTATCACATAGTTGACTAATACTTAACAAATTATGTTTTAGTCCACTAACTAACAAAACATTTTCTATAGTAGGATTAGTATTTTTACCAACCATGTCGATTCCTATGACTTTTCCTTTGTTGTTATCACCAAAGGTAACTGTTCCTCCATTGATGCTTTGTATGGTGGATAGGAGATTGGCATGACCAATCATATGCTTTGAACACCCACTTTCAAGTATCCAACGATCTTTCTTTGGTACCTATAAGATATTCTATGTGAATATGGTACCCTTTTCATTGGGTCCAAAAACATATTAGTTTGGGGGAAACCAAACCCATAAAGAGTTTGATCTTCCTCCAAAAGTAGGAATAAAATTAACAAAATTACATACATTTAACATATATGAATTGATACACACAGTTCTATCATTCAGTTTCAAGTTAACTGGAACCCATACAAGTTTGTTCTATCCAGTCGACTTTATAGCATCCTTTAGTCGACTTCTACTGTAAGTAAGTCGACTGGATGGTAATATAGGTCGACTTATATGAGGTTTTGGTCTTGTGAAATAAGACTCAGTTCCTCCGGACAGACGACTGGTAGATGGACTCAGTCGACTTGACTGAACTTTAGACTTGCTTTTATCACTAAAATTTATAAGCTTAGGCTTTTCAAAGAATTCATACAGTTTATGTTTAACACTAGAAATAGATTCAGGTTTATTTCTACTAGTGATTTTAGAGGAAAGATCTTTTACAAAAGATTTTTAAAACCAAGACCAAACTTTTTACTAGATTTCACTTGATTTTGAAGAACATCGTTTAAATTCTCTTTTCCTTTATTGAACTTAGATACGTTCTTGGATATCTTTTCATAATTCTTTTTTAGAGATTCAAGATCCATATCTAAACTTGAAATACGAGAATTTAAAGATTTTACTTCTTTATCAAGGTTAAGATTCTCTTGAGAAAGCATTTGATTAACTTTCTCTAGATTCTTAACTCTAATCTTTTCTTTTTTCAATTCTTGAAAAATTTCATTGAAAGCATTAAGTAAATCTTCTGAATCATAATCATTACTTACTTGATTCTGTGAAGCCATAAAACACATGTTCGCAACCTCGTTGGTTTCATCAGTTTCTTCTTCTGAGGAAGAATCGCTGTCATCCCAAGCTGCTTGATATGCCTTTTTGTTTTTGGCAAACTTGTTCTTTGTGTACTTATCCTTCTTGAAGTTCGATGTCTTTCCCTTGGACTTTGTATTTTCTAGCGGACAATCATTCTTCATATGGCCTGTTTTATTACACCTGAAACAAGTTGGAGGATCATTAGAATCTCTAAATTTAGAATTGAACTTACCTTTCTTTAGAAATTTTTTGAATCTCCTTGTGAACATGGCTATCTCCTCTTCATCTTCTTCTTCATCTTCTGAGTCTGTCATGGCTTTAAAAGCTAATGATTTCTTCTTTGACTGTTGTGGTTCTGCATCCTTTTTCCGTTCTTCAATTTGAACCTCATAAGCCATTAGATTTTCCACAAGATTCTCAAGAGAAAGTTGTGATAGATCATTGGCCTCTTCTATTGCAGTGGTCTTCTTTTCCCATTCAGGAGTCAGTGCACGAAGAACTTTTCTCACCATCTCTGCTTGAGTGTATATTTTCCCAAGTGCCACAAGTGAGTTTGTAATGTCAGTAAATCTGGTTATCATTTCGGACACACTTTCATTTTCCTTCATGCGAAACATTTCAAACCTGTGAACAAGAACAGATATTTTAGATTCTTTCACTTTGTTTGTTCCTTCATGAGTTACCTCGAGTGTATGCCAGATTTGATGTGCGGTTGTTGAATTTGACACACGGTTGAATTCTTCTTTTGTAAGAGCACAGAATAATGCATTCATTGCTTTTGCATTATTCATTGTTTGGTTCTTCATGTCATCATTCCATTGTGCATATGGAATAGTAGGACAGTGTATTCTGTTTCAGTCATGTTTCATATTTCATAATTGATGGATTGGAGATAGATCTTCATTCTGCACTTCCAATAATTGTAATTTGTTCCATCGAAGAGAGGTGGCCTTTGTGTAGATTGCCCTTCATGGTACTGATTTGCATTTGACGTAGTTGCCATAGCCTTTAACCTTGCTCTGATACCAAGTGTTGGATCCTGTAGGTGAGACAACAAACACTAGAGGGGGGGTGAATAGTGTTTATAAAAATTAAATTGCGGAATAGAGATTTTTCTTCTGTACAGTCGATTGAATTAACAAAATGAAAAAGTATTTTAAACAAGTCTGTGCAGTCGACTTAGAGTTGGAACAATCGACTTAACAACCAGAAAACTATCAGAGTATACGAGTCTAACCAGTCAACTTATCAAGTACCCAGTCGACTGTCCAGACAAGTTACACAGTAACAACAACACAAGCTGAGAAAATATAAATGCAAGTTAGAGAGATACAACCGCAGAGTGCACACGATGTATCCTGGTTCAGTCCTCCCGACCTACATCCAGTCCCCAAGCAACCCACTTGAGATTTCCACTATTCTTGAAAAAGTTTACAAGAATACCCTATGGCGTTCAGACAACAACCTTGTCTAACCCGTAGTCCTTTCTCTCAACCAGAGAAAGCAACCCACTCTTCCACCAAGAGTGACAAACCTGACTCTACACCCTAGAGTCCTACTCTCCAACCAAGAGGAAAAGAAAACAATAAAAATTGTTTACAATCAACCTATAGCCTTGTTTGTAATTGTGATATAGTACGTGGCTAAATGGTTGACTTCTATATTCAGTCCAAAACGAAATCAAATGTTATACTGGACTGAAGACAGAGAACCAAGTCTTAGTGAGTTGAAAGCTTTTGTCTCTTGAAAAATGTAAAAACTTAAGATCTCAAAGAAATACTTGGAGTATTAGTATCTTTAACAGTGGATTCTAACCTCTATTTACAGAGATAGATTCACTGGACGTTGGGAATCTGTTGTTCAACTGTCCACCAATGGATCTAAAAAAGATTTGAATTTGAAAGACGATTTTAAAAACAGAAAACTATCAAACGCACTTGAACAGTCGACTGGATTGCCATGATGAGTCGACTGGTCAGAGTTTGAATGAGATTAGGCAGTTTTGTACCAACTCAGTCGACTGGAGCAAATAGCAGTCGACTGGTACGCAATAGCTGATCTTGTTCAAGCTGTTTTGACTTTTGGTTTTGAAAAATCACACATTTAAAAGAGTTATATGTGAGTGTATGTGTGTGTGACAAGGCTGTACATCATTCTAAGACTCAAATAAAGCAAAATATTACATTTGTTTACAAGACATAAAAATATATGACACTTGAAGCATAGGTCTTGACTTGAGTCTTGAGTGAAGCCATTGTCTTTATCCAGAGCGTGTGCTTGTTCATTTGTTCAGCTGTATAGTAATGAGGCTTTTGTGTATTCAACCTGCAATTATATAGTATAGCACAGATACATGTTGCAGTGTGTTGTAATCATCAAAATCAAGAATCAACATATCTTACTACTTGCACTTGTCACATGATCATGTAATGCTATTCTTGATATATTTTGCACATATACGTGCTTGTTTGACATTAATAATAAAATAACCAAGCCGGAGTTTAAGGGACAGATCTAATAGTGGATAGTTCAGAAATGTGTACTCGGAAGGGGATCCACTGATCCTACGTGATACTTGACATGATTACTTGATACTTGCACACAAGACACGATACTTGCCACTTGCACTACTTGATACGTGATTACATGTTACATGATACTTGGAGCATGCAGCTCAATTACTTACTTGTCCCTGAGTATACTGCCCCTTATGGTCTACTATGAAATCTAAAGAGAAACTGTTTTGTTGTAGCAACCATGTAGTATGGGCTGCATCAAATGTTACCTAGATAGTATTTCACTACAAGACTTGATACACGCTATTTGAACATGATACTTGAACATGATATATGCTTGCTTGATACATGACTACATGATTACATGAAACTTGTTTACATGAGACTTGAAACTGTAAACTTGATACTTGATACATGAACATATGATACTTGACACTTGACATGTTTATAGGATACTTGATTACTTGACACTTGATTTATACCATGTACACTTGACACTTTCACCATGCTAGTTGTTTACACTTGACCTCATACTTATACCATGTGCTGGTTAGTTTTTCCATGTGCTTGTATCCTACATTATAAGTCACTCGTGACTTGCAATTGACGGGTACTTGTGTTTTCTCTTTTCCTCTTTCTTGCATTCGATGAATTGCAAATTATGGAGAACAGGTTCAAGATGGTATCAGAGACTTGAAGTATTAGTGCTGCATTTATTTTTATTATTTCTTGTATCGTGCTTGAACAATAATTGTATTCGTGAGACTTGGATTATTCTTGTATTTGTGAGACTTGGATTTATTTCTTATATTTGGGCATTGTGATCCTAAGACTTGTGTTTTATTCAGATCATGACTATTTGAGATTTAAGTATTTGGTTTCAAGTATTCGTGATGGTATTTTGACTCATTATGTGCATGTGGTTGATAAATCGCTTCCGACTCTGTATATTTTTCGTGCATGTTGTTAAGATTTCTTGAACAGCTTATGGATGATGAAAATCATTCGCTGGGCTTTTGTTACGTATCCGTATTCCGTATTCTTTTGGGAAGCGGGGCATGACAGTTAGGGTTAGGGTAGTATAGGTTAGTATTTATAGGGTTAATTAAGATTTTGGGTTTTTGGGTATTGAGTTAGAATCCAATAGAAGAATGAGTAGTAGGTTTAATGGATTAACAGGTCGGATCCAATAATAGTGGGTTTAAAGGGCATGGGTTTGTAGATCCAATAGGAGGAAGAGAATAAGCAAATAAATAAATATATAAAAATAGGATTATATAACAAAATGTAATTTGTATTACATTATATAAATAATTTGAAATAACTACAAATACAATTAATAAAGAGAAATATATTTTCAATAAACAATCAAAAGCAGTAATAATAACAATAATAATAATAATATTAAAATAATCCAATAATAACAATATATTTGATTTGGGACTCAAATATAATTATCCGATCAACAAGATATAGAAAATAAGAACAAAATACACCATTATTCAAAATGAATAAAATTTCCGATTAGAAAACACTTTAATAAAAGATTTGAAAAGAATTTAGCACAAAATAAATTTACAGAAACTAAATTATAGAAAATACACGGAAAATACTTGTTGTTGGAAATAGGGGTTACAGCAGGCCAGGCTGGGCCAAGGATCGAGCAGGCTAGTCCCGGGCCAGCCCGGCCTGAATGCCACTCCTAGCAAGAGATTTCAAGCGAACGCTTGGTTTCTGGCAATCGCCATAACTAGCTGGGTGATTTGGCTAAATTAGAAGATCCTCTACTTTCTGAACACTGTTAGCACTATTTTTGGTTCCCTATTTCCAATTTATGAATTGATATCGTCTTGGGCATGAGTGGCTTTAGAGGGTGCTAAGAGCATCTGTAGTCGTTGAAGTGAAAAATATCCATATATGGATAAATAGAAATAGGAATCGAAGTTTTGCTGCAGTCGTTGTAAGCTATTTTTTAGTTTTATTGGAGCGACGACACATGAAGTGCCGTCGGAGGAATAAAAAACAAAAAAAGGGAGGGACGACACTCGGAGTGCCGTCCGACACTGTTGAAAAAAATTCATTCGGAATGCAAATAAAAAATTACAAAAAAATATAAAAAATTACAAAAACATTTCAGAAATTACGAAAAAATTACAAAAACATTTCAGAATTTACAAAAACATTTCAGAAATTGCAAAAACAATTAAAAAATTGCAAAAAAACTTGGACGGCACTTCATGTGACGGCACTTCATGTGCCGTCCGACATAATTGGGAAATTTTGTAAATAAAAAATTACAAAAACATTCGAGAAATTACGAAAAAATTACAAAACATTACAAAAACATTGCAGAAATTGCAGAAAAAATTTAAAAATTGAAAAAACATTTTCAAAAATTGCAAAAAAATTTAAAAAATATAAAAACCTCAAGTGCCGTCCGAGGGATTTGGTGGTTTTTTTAATTCAAAAAAAAAAAAAAAATCAAAGGGACGGCACATGAAGTGCCGTCCGAGGGATTGGGGGGATTGGGGGTTTTTTTAATTGAAAAAAAAAATCAAGCGACGGCACTTGAAGTGCCGTCCGACGAAATTTTATTTTATTTATTTTATTTTTGTGGGACGGCACTTCGAAGTGCCGTCGCTCAAATATGGATAAAAGCTATATACATTCTCAAATATAGCAATCGACTGTAGCAAATTATCAATAATATGGATATTTGGCAAACGAGTGCAGCGCTTTTTTTAGCCAAATATCCAAATTATCGATATTTAGCAAACGACTACAGATGCTCTAAGGGGCATATCTAAGAAATATGGGCATAACATATGCAGGTGAGGAGATAAAGCTTTGGCTGACTCTAGAGTAGCTTGCGATGGTGTAGAGGAGGTAAGAGTGATGATGAGCACCTTTTCCCAGGTTGTTTCCTTTTTTAGTTCGCTTTTGAATTTATGATTGCCCAGTCTATGAGGTTATATTTATGAGGTTATATTTACTTTACTCTATTTTTTTCCTGCTCTGGGCTGATTCCCCTAGATCAATAAATGGATTTTTTTCAGCTATCTGATTCTATTATATTATTTTTCATTAATAAAATATGGTGGGTGGTCAACCTTTTTCTTTTAAAAAAATAAAATAAAATAAAATTTACGGGAACTTACATGGAATTTCAAATTTGTAGGGGTAACCCTGGATTGTTTGGTTGCCTGAGACGACATTAAAAAAGGCGATAGAACTCCTTTTAGAACTGTTTTGTTGCTTAAAATACCTGCTCCCATCTAGTCCGTCGCTTTCATCGCCTCTCTCTCTCCCCTTAACAGCTCACACTTTACTAATCTCCGAAGAAAGAGAGACAGACACAGACGAAGAAGGAGAAAAAGAAAAAGAAAAGGGAAAAAAATGATTTTGATCAGATCAGTTGTTGGAGTTCGATCTAGAGTTTCTGCCACTTCTGCGTTTCAATGGACCAGCAGCTGTTTCTTGTCGACGTCAGCAGCGGCAGCTGAGTCGGAGCGTACGATCCGAAAGGGGCCCAGAAACGACTGGACCAAAGCCGAGATCAAATCAGTCTACGATTCTCCAATCCTCGATCTCCTCTTTCATGTAGTAAGTAATTTTTCCAATCTCTTACTTTCCATTTTTTGTAAAGAAAAATACTTCACATTTATCTTGATTCATCTGCTCATCTTGAAGTCATGATTGTGGGCCAATGGGTGTCAATTTTGTATGTCAAATAATTTTAGAATTTTTTGCGTACATAGGCCACTTTTTGAAAGATTTTGCATTTTTGAGCTAGTTGCCCAACTATTAGCGCTTTTGGGCTAGCCTGTGACACGTCAGCAGCGACCGCTATTTCCAATAGCGATCTCTTCATTTCGAGGCCGCTAATGGGAATAGCGACCTATGTTTTATTTTTTTTTGAATTTTTTGTTTGTTGTCGCTATTCCCACTAGCGACCTTAGTATAATGAGGTCGCTGATGGGATTAGCGACCTTTAATGAGTTGTATTCTAGCACTTAGCAAAATCTAGAGAGCTTTTGCTCTCTGAAAAATGAGTTGTATTCTAGCACTTAGCAAAATCTAGAGAGCTTTTGCTCTCTGAAAAATGACAATTAATTTTTTTTTAAAACTAAGGTCGCTATTCGGAATAGAGACCTTTATTAACTAAGGTCGCTATTCCGAATAGATGCCTTAGTTGTAAAACTATTTTGCAAATTTTACAAAGAATAAGTAGATTGTGTTTCCTACTGAGGTCGCTATTGGGAATAGCGACCTTAGTATACTAAGGTCGCTATTCCCACTAAGGTCGCTATTCCCAATAGCGACCTCAGTTTTTAATTTTTGGGGAAAACTTTTTAGAAATTGCTAAGTGTCTCAATACATTCATTCGAGCCGACTAATCTCATTATATTAAGGTCGCTAGTAGGAATAGCGACGGCGAACAAAAAATTTAAAAAATTTAAAACATAGGTCGCTATTCCCATTAGCGACCTAAAATTGAAGAGGCCGCTATTGGGAATAGTGGCCGCTGCTGACATGGCACAGGCTAACCCAAAAGCGCTAATAGTTGGGCAACTGGCCCAAAAACGCAAATACTATCCAAAAGTGGCCTACGACGGCAAAAAATTCATAATTTTAGGCCCAAACTGGACTGGACCAATCATTTCATTTCAGCCAATTTATTAGAAGCAAAATTAGGATAACGAAAGTTAGGCCCGTTTCGGGATTAAGATTAGGTAAGATCACCAGGCATTTTTAGATATAGGGATGGCAACTGGGGCGGTTCTCCTGGAAGTCCGAATGGACCGTGAACCGAACCTAACCGCTCCAGTAGTAATCCGATCCTGGGTCGACCTGCATAAATTAGGCTGGACGGTACGGTTTCGGATAAATGGGATAGCAGCCCGGTTCCGCTGAGTGAGAGGACCCTCTGGGTCGTGAACCGGACTGGCCTGGACCGATCCGGTCAAGCCCGGCGGTACCAGTGGCCAATCCGGGCAAGCCGAAAGTTGATTTTTTTTACTAGATTACTAAAATATCCTTCCCAACGGCTATAAACGATTACTTTATTTTGGTAAATTAGGTAACACAAAAAATATGAAATACTATAAATAAAGACTCTAGGCTATCTTAAACTCTAGAATCTAGATCACCCCAAGCTTACCGCCTTACCATGTTTTTAGATTCTCCTTTTGTAGTTTGTATTACATATTTTTTTTACATGTTATTTTTATTTTATGACTCTTATACATCATTTCAAACTACAATATTACATGAAAAAAATATTACATGTTTTTTAATTTTATATGACTTGTACTGTTGGGTTGATGGCTTGCATACTATGGTTCGATGTGAAGAGAAGACGATGAAGTGAGAAGATGTTCGAAGCATCACAAGTAGAAGAAGAAATAACAACAACAAGAAGCAAACAATTAACAGTCGACTGCCATAATGGGTAGTCGACTGCTATAGCCCTCTAACTTGGGTTGAGCGCATTGTAGTCGACCGCCCTTGGGGGGTAGTCGACCGATAGCGGCTGGAAGCAGCAAACTGGAAGGGTCTGGGTGATCAGTTTTGAACCGATCTTCCTCTCCAGGTAAGATCATACGGTTCTTATCGTGTAACTTTCTCTTGAGGGTATATCGGACGGCTATTGTATTAAGACTACAACTTAGGGTTTCGATGAATCTCTAAATATGATTGTAACGGCCTCCTTTAAGAGGTAAGAGCATGTAAAGGGCAAAAAGAGAAACAGTACTTCATTGAGAATTATTCATTGTAAACAACAGATTATCTTCTAGTGAGGCTTGAGAGATAAATAGGTTATTGGTGAAAGTTATTGTAACTTTTTATCTTCTTTAGTTGAGTAATATCTCGGTTATTTCTCCTTCGGATTAGAGTTCACCAAAACCATGATAAAATTGTGCGCTCTTTTTGGTTTGGTTTGATTTATAATTGCTTGGTGGTTTGTTCGTAGTGATCGGTTGTCGCAAACTCAATAGCAAATTTTTAATAATTGGTATCAGAGCTTCAGGTTGCATAAAGGGGTTACTCGAGTTCCGTGGAGAAGATGACAAATTCGGGTTTCACGAAGATCAAGCAGTTCAATGGTAAGATCAACTTTAACCTCTTGAAGGAGGACATGCACGATGCATCGGTTCAACAGGGCTTAGATCTGGCCCTAAAAGGAGATAGAAGGAGACCAATTGACATAAAGCAGGAGAATTAGAAAGAGATTTGTTCAAGAACCTTGGGTTTAATCCATATGTTATTGGTGAACTACGTCAAGTGTAGAAGCGCTGTGAGTCTGCAGGGCAAGACTCGGAACTAATTACTCAGAATTGCCATTATAGGATCGGATGTGCTTGAAGAGAAAATTGTTCATTTACTCAATGAAGGAAAGTACCACTTTTTTAGATCATATAAGTGCAGTCAATTCAGAGTCATCTGAATTGAGGGCGATAAACGCAGATGATCTAAAATCTTTCAACTTGATAGATTCGCTACCAGATTCGTACAAGCATTTGATAACTACTATGCTAGATGTAGAGTGCATGGAGAAGTTTTCGGTAGCAAGGGTGATCGAGGGCTTGGAGGAGGGAGACTCAGAGATTGGCATCTACTTTATAAGTTGCATCAGGGTGGACGGTACTTCAAGTGGAAGGGAAAGTACAGGTAAGGATAGGATCTGTTGCTACCATTGCAGAGGGATTGGGTGTTACAAGAGAGTAATTGCCTCAAGTGGTTGAATCAGAAGAGCGCAAACATTGCTAGTGCCGCTGAATCGGTGATAACTTAGACTGTACTCTTGGTTCAAGTTCTACATATGTGTATTCTGGCTGGTTTCTTAATTCGAGTAGCTCTTCTCATATTTGCTCTGAGAGGTCTACTTACAATCTTTGTGTGAGAACAGTGGTTGGTGAGATTTGTGTAGTCATGGGTGATGGAACAGTCGAGTTGGGGATGTTAGATGGAAAGCAGTACAAACAAAAGAACGTCTTGCATATTCCCTTTTTGAAATGGAATCTAATATCCTTGGGAACTCTAGAAGCACAGGTCTACAGGTACATAGCTCAAGATAGAGTTCTATCAGTTTGGCAAGGTCATCATAAGGTGATGAAGGGAATGAGGGGTGCTCAGTAGTCAGTACAACCTCTACATGATGAGGACATCGGTCCGAGAGGATTCAGGCGCTTCTACAAGCACAAGCATTGTCTAGGATGACTGCTCTATTAGCCTAGTATTTTTTTTAGTATTCATATTTGTTTGTGGCAATTATAACCATATGTAGTAGTTTTGCAATTTTTATTCTTTATTTTATACATTAGAATATTTTGGAGATGTGTATTGAGATTTATTTTGAGCCTATATATAGGCCTCTAGATTAATGAAATAATAATAAAAAATATTCGGATTGAGTTTTGCTCTTCATTCATCTTTTTGTATGAGACATTGAGATAAAAATTTTAGGTTTTGTGATAAACTATAAAACTACCCCCAAATTCAATACAAATCCCAAACCCTAATCCCCAATTTCATAGCCACCACCCCTCATCGTTTTCTTCACTATTTCCAAACCAAAACCCTACTTCTCCCTCGCTTCCTGACTTCACTCCACCATCCCCTTGAAATCGGCCCCGACACCACCACAGGTCGCTCAACTTCCTAACGGCTCCTCCTCGCCGGCCGCCTCTGCCTCTATCTGCAGCCGTCGTCGCACCCCCTACCCAATAGTGGCACCTCCTTCTCCCTGCCACGCCACTGTAGCCACCCCGAGCACCAGCTCAACTTTCTTCGAACCGGAAATCTCTTTCCACTCCTCCAGTTATTTGTGATACTATCTATCGTCTCTAGAATATAATTTGATTTATCTGTCGTCTACAAATATTGAGAGTGTGTGCTTCTACCTGCAAATTAGAGTACGAATCTTTTTTACATGTCTTACATACTAAGAACGATTAAGTATAAATGTTGATTGTAAGATGTGAAATTTTTAATTGGGCGTGTTAATCTTATGTCAATTTCTAAAAATTCATCAAACTAATTAGTAGTTTTAATTTCTAACTTAATCGATATTACATGTTGGTAAACTTAATCTTTTAATATTCTTGGAAATTCTTTACTTAGGGTTAAGTTTACATCATTTTGGTATCAGAGCGAAGATTTTAAAACTCGAGTTCTTGCATCATTTAGTCATAATTTTTGCATTCATTTAGGACCATTTTAGGGTTAACTCTTTAAATCACTTCAGATTTTTAAAAAAAAGTATTATTTGCATTTAGGAATTATTTGCATTTAGCGATTTAGGCCATTTAAAATTAAAAAAATAGGTGCACTTAGGTCAAATTTCCTAAATTTAACCAATGGATAACACTGACATTTCCACTACCCTCGCTGCTATTCAAGCAACTCTAGCTAATATCAATCAACACTTGAGCAAGTGGAATTATATCAGAAGGTTGCCCCTGAGCTTCATGCTAATCGTCAGATCTATTAAGGGAATGATCGTGACCCTGACGAACAATACAAGAAGAGCGTTAAGGTTGGTGTTTCCCACTTTGAAGGCCCCATGGAACCCCAAGTTTATCTTGATTGGATCCGTGCTATGGACCACTACTTCGTGTGGTTTGACATGAGCGAAACCCTGAAGGTCAAATTTGTCATGATGAAATTGACTGGTAAAGCTTAATAACACTGGACCAATCTTGAACATGCCCGCAGAGACCGAGGCTTGACACTCATAGCCACTTGGGAAGTCATGAAAGAGAAGCTCATCGAGAGGTATGTGTAATATCCCGATTCTTTATTTTTAATTAAACGAAAGGTTTGTGAATTTTTACGTGTTTTGCACGTACTAATTCATGTGCATTTTTCTAGATAATTATTTATTTTGTAAAATGAACAAATATTTTCTCTCTCTTTTTTTATTTTTGAAAGCCTAGTTAAATTCTAAAGCGTAATTATTTATTTTAAGCCCATCCTAATTATTTAATTATTTTAATTAGCCCATGGAGTTTTAGCCCACTAATTGAAAGCCCAGTAGTTTTTTTCTCTTTTATTTAACATGACTTGTAGTGTAGATCAACTTTGTAGACAATGAATTAATTTATTATGTACAACTAGTAACTAGGGGTGCTACATTTGACACGTGCATTGCACTAGCACGTGTCTTAAGCCATTAAGGAGTAGTCCAGATATGAGAGTGAGGGATGGGGTAAGTTGGCTTAGTGGATAGGTGGTTACTTGTTCATGGGTGGTTGTTACAACTACCCAATACATCCTAGCCATTCATCTCCAACCATCTAGATTAATTCTAGCCATCCATTTCACTCAAAAATTAGTATAAATACCCCCCCCCCCCCCATGCATATAGCACACTAAAATTTTTGTAAAGAAAAGAAAGAAAACATAAAAGTGAGTAAAAAGATTGAGAGAAGGTTAGAAAGAGATTGAGAAGTGTCTAGTTGTGTGTGTTCCATTTCTTGGAGGCCGGCCACTTCATTTAGAGGAAGAGAGAGCTCGGGTTTCATTAGGCAAGGAGGAGAAGGCGATCGTGGTGGCACAAACTAGGAGGAGAAGGACCGCTCGTGTGTTCAAGGAGATTTTAGGAGCTTTTGTAGTTGTTTTTCTTCAAATAGGTGGGTGGTTTTCTCTACTTTTAATCTAGACACCATGCTAGGGGTTTGATTAATGAGATTGCTAAAGAAACTAATAAGATAACCATGTGTTGGCTCTAAAAAAGACTTGGTAGATGATTGAATAAATGCTTGATAAATTGCATGCTATTTGCTATGAGTTATGTTCATTGTAGTGGAAATTACTTTATTGCTATGAAAATGTGAAATTGGAAGCGTGCTATTTGTAGATTACAATTGTGAATGATTAGTGGTTAAAAATGTTGAATTTGTGCTTATTAAACTATTGTGACACTAATTAATGAATGAGACCATGACATGACATTGAGTATTGTGGAAATAAAAGAGGAAGAAAAGCAAGACTAAATATCTCTAATGTAGTTGTAATGCAAAATTTGGTATAGAGCTTGCTAAATTGAAATATTGCAATTGTAGGCATAGAACACAAATTAGAATGAGAAATACATGTTTTAATGTCAAAAAAATGTTTTAAAACACTGTTTTGTTAATTATACATAAAGTCAGTATTCTGGAAATTTTTATGATTTTATGTGGAGAAGAAACAAAGTTAAGAGCTTTTGAAAAATGAAGAAATTTTGATAAACAGAGATTCGAAACAAACCTATTTTGACTTACCCTCATATCAGTTAGACACTATGGTCATACTGGTTAGAGGGGGCGCCATTTGTGCTCTACTGAAGCTCGGCGGCACCTTGTGTGTGTGGGTTCGAGTCTCGGCAGAGGCTTTTATTTTCCAAAAATTCGATTTTTTATAAATCCCGAGAACAGAGCTTAACCCTATTAATGCCTTCCTTTAGAGCAGTTGGGCACTGTGTCCCTTTTGGCCAGCGCGTGGGGGTTTAGTACGGTGACTGTTCATCTTGGGGCTTGTGTGCGGGTTCGAAACTGGCTGAGGCCACTTCTTTTGAAAAATTTTGATTTTCTTTTATATATACATTTGATTTTTTTGAGTTTTAAAATGTAATAAAAATTAAGAAAAATATTAGGAAATTTTCTGAAAATACATAGACTTCATAAATTTATTTTTTTTAATGTGGACTTTTAAATGAGGAATAAGAGTAAAAAAAAATTGAGAGTGAAGAATTCATCTTAGATTTGATTCTTTTGAAATTCCAAAACAAACTAATGAATTTTTTTGAACATAGAAAGAATTTTAAATAGATTAATTGAGATTTTTCATTTATAATTATTGAGTAGAATTAAATGAGAAAATTGGTTTAAGAATATGCAAGTTGTGCATGGAAATGTGTTGAAAAATAGAACGTGATGAAATGTAAAATTTTGTAAGCAAGTATGCTGATGCGGTTTGTTTCTGGGAGACGTGTGGATGCACCAGGTGTGAGTTCGGACTCGATTTGTATTGAAGGAGAAAGCTGCTTGTCAGACGACCCTCGGCGGACCGAGCGGTACCTGCGATGGGCTCGAAATGAGGTGGATGTCTGGGCTCGGATCAGAGGGTTCGGATCCGAGGTCTTGTGTACCTGCAGACGGTCTTGAAACACCGGGGTTTATCCCGGCGGCGGACCCTCCGACGATCTAGTCAGTCTCCGTGAGAGAGTAGCAATAACTAGGAGAATTTAAGTGGCAAAAGATTGGTTACCTGAAAAGGTGGGTGAGGGTCTGGTATTTATAGGGAATTCTAACCGGGTATGGATCCGCTTGGGGGCCGGGTCTGAACCCGAAAGCCCATGGGCCTGTCGTGGCGGAAGGACCAAGGGGTTTAGGGCTGACGTGGCAGTACCAAGAGTGGTATAGGGCTGACGTGGCAAAGCCCTTTGTGGTATTTGGAACCGACATGGCTGATCATGGGGCTCCTGTGCTTCTGAGAGAATATGATGGCCTAGGTTGTGCCAGGTCATCTTCATCCTTTACCATGCTGGGCGGACGGCCCGTGGGGCTGTCGCGGATCGGGGGCCGAGGTACACCGGGACTGGTCGGATACGAGGAGACCAGATCTGTGGGGGTGAACTTGAGGCTCGGCGCCGACCCTGTAGTGGCTCGAAGCCGAACCAGATTGTTGTTTTTACCATTTTTGAGTGAGAGTTGTATTGGGCCCTGGTTGGGCCCCAAGCCATTTTTACCCTACCACACAAGCCCCCCACTCCTGCGGGGGTGCGGGAGCTAGCCGTGGAGGAGTGTTTATGGTTGTAGAAATGGGATGGCGAATCACTGGGCCCCCATGAGGGGGTTGCTCTGATGTTAGAGTGATCCTCGAGCCGGCGAGGGTCTATGGGTCGGCAAGGATGATGGCGAGCCGTTGAAACTTCTTGAGAAGATTACCCTAGTGCTAGACCGGACCTCGAGCTGGCGAGGGTGAAGGCGAGCCGTTGAGCCTTCCTGAGAAGACTACCCTGGTGCTAGACCGGACCTCGAGCAGGCGAGGGATTATGGGTCGGCAAGGGTGATGGCGAGCCGTTGAGTCTTCCGGAGAAGATTACCCTGGTGCTAGACCGAACCTCGAGCTTTCGAGCGATTATGGGTCGGTAAGGGTGATGGCGAGCCGTTGAGCCTTCCTGAGAAGACAACCCTGGTGCTAGACCGAACCTCGAGCGTTTGAGGGATTATGGGTCGGCAAGGGTAATGGCGAGCCGGTGAGTCTTCCGGAGAAGATTACCCTGGTGCTAGACCGAACCTCGAGCTTTCGAGGGATTATGGGTTGGCAAGGGTGATGGCGAGCCGTTGAGCCTTCCTGAGAAGACAACCCTGGTGCTAGACCGAACCTCGAACTTTCGAGGGATTATGGGTCGGCAAGGGTGATGGCGAGCCGGTGAGTCTTCCGGAGAAGATTACCCTGGTGCTAGACCGGATCTCGAGTTGGCGAGGGATTATGGGCCGGCAAGGGTGATGGCAAGCCGTTGCGTCTTCCGGAGAAGAGTACCCTGGTGCGAGACCGAACCTCGAGCTTTCGAGGGATTATGGGTCGGCAAGGGTGATGGCGAGCCGTGGTGCCTTAGAAGGTTTGAGCTGAGTGGCCCGCCGTCTTTGCGGAGCGTTGAAGGCGCTCCGCGATCTGTGCGATGTTCCAATTTCCTAGGGGCATTAATGGCGCCGCCCAATAAATGCATGTGGCGCATGGGCTTCCGTCGATTGGCTTTCTCAATGTCATAATGGCCGGTCTATGGGGGAGGCTATAAGTACCCCTTCCCCCACAGTGGGTTTGATCACAGCAAGGGTGGTCCATTGGCCATCAGAGGTGTCTGCTTCGGCGGACGTCTGTCTCTTGCAAAATTTTACCCCCGGTCGTGTCGGAGAGGTGGTTACTCTGCCGCCCGGATCTTCTCTTGGATCTGATGGCTCTGATACGGTAGCCAGATCCAGGGGAGATCAGGGCGAGAGGGATAACGACCGAAATCCGGACCGGTAGATAAGGAGCCTCGGATTGGTGGTGACTCTGCCGTCTGGATCCTTTTTCGGGTCAGACGACCCTGACACGGTTGTTTGGCCCGAGAGAGATCCAGACGGGAGGGGCATCAACCGTATTCCGGATCTGGGGCTGAAAAGCCTCGGATAGATGGGTTGTCTCCGATTGGAGGTGGGCCGATCTGTTTTTTGATAGGGCTCCAGGCGATGGTGACTTCCGTCCCACCCTCAAACAGTTTGGGGTTTCGGCTGCCGAGGCTGTAAGCCCCGAGCTGCTCGTTGGTGAGAGGGGAGTCGACCGAGCCCTGGAGTCCGGGGCACAGGCGATGGTGGCTTTTCTGCCACCCGGGAACAATTTGGGGTTTCGGCTGCCGAAGCTGTAAGTCCCAAGTTGTTCGTGGGTGAGAGGGGAGCTGACCGAGCCCTGGAGCCTTAAATCTTAAAATAAAATGTTTTATCCGCCGAACACTCCATCCGAACCGACCCCTGTGTCTGGCCGCCAGCCTGGCAGTGGATGACGTCAGCAGCGCACGTTTCGAGAACGTGGCGCGATTTTCCAGACGGTAGTTGCACGTCACTCGGTGAACAGTGATTGCAGAAATCGAGGAGTCGTTTTCATCCTCTATAAATATCCCCCCTTCTCCTCCTATCGCCCACTTCTTTCTCGCCTCTTTCTTTTTCAAAAAATCTTCCAACACTTCAGCTCTCGTCTCTACCGTTTGCTGCACCAGGCTCGTTCTTTCGAAGCGACCCCAGGTTAGTTGGTAAGTCTGTTTTAGTTTAGGCACAGATGGACAGGGCTCAGTCTGGCTTGTCAGCGTCAACGTCTGGGGGGGAAGTGAAACCCGCCTCCAAATCGACTTCGTGGGAGGAGCCCATGGCAGAGGGGGAATCTGTACATCATGTGGTGACTTCTGAGTCGATTTCGTGGGAGGAGCCGGTAGGCGAGGAGGTGCCAGTGTATAATGTGAAGCCGCTGCGATCTCGGAAGCTTTTTGTGGTGGAGAGCAGCGAATCTGAGGAGGGGGGCGGTAGTTCAGGAGAAGTCCAGATTCTAGGGGTGGCTTCCGAAGAGGAGGGTGGCCCCGAAGAGGTGAAGCCGAAGGGGCTCTGATAGGAGGTCAGGGTGTGGGCTCGAGTTCCATGCCGACCGGTCTGGGGTGATTATCTACCCCCTCGCCGGAACGAGCCAAGAAGAAGAGGGCTCCGAAGAAGAAGGGGTCGAGGACCGGTGGCTCGAGCCAGGTACCTGTTCATCGTAACTTGATGACAGGGTCGCCCGTACAGCCTAGGCCGTTCCGTCGGTACCCCGACGATCTTTCTGATAAGGAGTTGTTTGGGGTCCAGCCGTCGTCGCCGAGCAGGAAGAAGGTGAAGATGGACACACTCCCGACCGTTCTGGAGGCAGGTGATTTGGAGGCTTTGCAGCTGGCGTACCACATAGGGCCCAGCTACGAGCTCATGCTGCCGAGCTCTACCCTTCGGCCGACTGACCCCTTGCCTGATTGGTATTGCGTCTTCCCTGTGGACGCCTTCATCTCCGGACTGAGGCTGCCAGTCCACCCGTTTGTTCGCGAGGTGCTGAACTGGGCATCCTTGGCGCCGATGCAGTACGGACCAAACTCCTGGAAGCAGATCATCTGCTTCGTGCTGATGTGCGAGGAACAGAAGGCACCCCTGCGGCTGAATGTGTTCCGAGCGATGTTGATGATCAGCTCGGCGGCTGAGGGTTTTTACTACATCTCGCCCCGGAGTAAGGGGAAGGTCGTGCACAGCCACCCGGACTCCATCAAGGATTGCAAGAAAAAATATCTGGTGATCCGGAGTGAGGAGCCCTGGGACATTCCCACTCGATGGAACCACTCCAAGCCGAGCTACCAACCGCCGAGGCCGAGGGATTTGACAGCCGAGGAGTGGGGGTTTGTCGAGCGCCTCCGTCTGTCGCATAGTATTAATTGGACGAAGGTGACGGAGGGTCATCTGGCGAGCGTCGGACTGAGCCCGGCCGTTCTGTGTATGTAGTTGTTTCTTTCTTTTGACTTTGTTGTTCCTCTGTGCTCATTGTCCTTACTGGATCTTTTTGCAGATATGGATGAAGCATCGATCAAGGCAAGGAGGCTCGCCATGAAGAAGGAGAAGGTCGATAAGAAGGGGGAGGCGACGAAGAGGCCGAGGGAGCCGTCCCTAGCCATCTCGGAGGCCCAGCTCGAGCCGAGGACCAAGAGGACTCGCTCGGAGACGGGCAAGGGGATGGCTACTTCGAGGGGCCAGGACCAGGCGAAGGCATCCGATCTTGACAAGGGAAAAGGTCCTTTGGTCGAGGTCGAGGAAGAGGACCCTGTGGTGGAGATGTTGCGGCAACGGTGGGCACCGGATTGGTCGGTTCGGATGGGGGACTGTCTGACTGAGGAGGCCCAGGCCGTTGAGGTGGCGGAAAAGTTGGCAACCCCTCGCGACCGCAAGGAGATGGAGAGCGAGCCCGTGGAGGTGGTGTTCACGCGCCTGGCGCAGGCCACCGTGTTGGTAAGCTCGTCGACCCTATCCTCCTTGTTAGTTTTACTGCGGAAGTCTTTGTCTTATCTGTGCTTGTTGGTCGCAGGCTTGCATGCAGGGGGCTAACGTGAAGAACCTCTATGAAGCGGCCTTGGCACAAGAGCGAGCTCGGGTGGACAAGAGCGAGCGGGAGATGAAGGAGATGCGGATCGAGCTCGAGGGCTCGCACAAGAGGGAGCAGAAGATGAAGCTCGAGCTCGACGCCCAGGAGGCGGAGTGGGGGAAGAGGAGGTCTCCTTGAAGAAGAAGTTCGCCAAGGATAAGGAGGAGCTGATGAATGCCTTTGCCAAGGAGAGGGAGGAGTTGACGAATGCGGGTTAGATGATGGTGATCAAGGCCCAGGACGAATGTTACGCGAAGGCCCTCAGTCATGTGAGGCACTTCTACCCGACCCTCGACCTGTCCAACCTCGAGTACGACCTGGAGATCGAGGGGACACCGAAGACCCCCAATGAAGAGGGGCCCGCTGATGACCCGGCTGCCGACCCCCCTGTGAACCCTGCCGATGTTGAGGTGGGGAAATAAGTTGTATAATTCTGTCTCTCTTTTTCCATTTCTCTTCGATTGTATTTGCCTCCCACGGACTGGCCACCGCCTTTTTGTAAGAAGTGATTTCATTTATAAAAGATGATTTTTGACTGGCCAATTGTTTTGACCTCGGATTTTTCCGAACCTTCTTGCTTATGTGTTTTGAGTGGGCTGGCTCTCTTGTAGGTTACGGCTCCCTTTCCCGAGGTGGACCCCCGTCGTTCCGACGTGGCGTGGCCCCGGAGCAAGGTTGAGGCCCTGGAGGCCACTTTGGTTCGCTATCGAAAGGGGGCTCGCGATACTGATGCGGCCTTCAATTATTATCGGAACAAGTCTGAAGCCTTGAGTCAGGAGGCAAGCCTGCTGAGGAGGGCGATGGTGGATCGGGAACTCGGAGGCGTCGGACTTGGATATACCATGTCGAGTGCCTCGGTGCAGAGACCCTCCTCTGAGAGGCTGCTTCGTGACGTCATAGTGGAGAAGGAGATGGAGATACACCGTTACAAGACGATGCTGGGTGTCTCGACATCTTCCTCAGTGGGTCGGCGAGCGGAGGGGGTTCCCTTTGCGCTGCTGCCGCTGGAGCGCACGCGGCCAGTTGATGCCCAGAGCTCCGTGGTTGGTGCGTCGACCGTTGCCGAGCCGAAGGGCCGTCATGACGAGGAGAGGGCTCCAAGCCGTTCGGTCGGAGTGGTCCCGCCTTTCGTCGGACCCGAGGGGCCCTAAGATGGAGGCTTCCTTTAGTTTGAAGTGAGGGGAGCGGTCCTGTAACGGTCTTTGTTTGTTTTCTCAGAACCCAATAAAGGAGTCTGAATAAGGAATTCTTTTCACTCTTTGCTCTGGCTGATAGTGTAATGAATGATGAAGGGGGTGTGGTTCGGCCCTGTCGATCCGCAAGGGATCGGCGTGGGGTGTTGTGAAGTCTCCCTGGCCTAAGTCTGAGTCGGACCTACCGAGGCGCTGGGGACGATACCGGAGTGAAAACTCGGGTGCCGATCCCATTGTTCGGTGTTAGGTCGGATCTGCTGAGGTGTTTGGAGTTTGACAAAAAGAGATTTCTTTCGTATAAGATAGGGAGGGCCGCTAAGATGGCCCTTTACATATGAGCGCTTACACCAAAACATATTTACATTTAGCCAAGCTAGAACCTATGTTCGTCCCTCAAGGAACTTCATTAGGTGCTCGGCGTCGAATGGGACCTCCTCCAGCTCGACGGCAAGTTCGGGAGCAGGGCCGTCCCTCTCAGGTTCGAGTTCGACGGCGTCGAGGGGGAACACACCTCCCCCAACGGTGGTCATGTAGCACGATCGCGCTGCTTCTTGGCTGCCTCGGACGATGCCGACTCCTTGCGGGGTGGAAAATTTAAGTTTCAGATGGTAAGCCGAAGGCACCGCTTGGAGGGAGCACAGTCCGGGTCGGCCGAGTATGGCGTTGTAAGCCGCCTTGACGTTCACCACCATGAAGTCCATGGACCGGTCCTCTTGACAGGGGGCGATCCTGCGGTAACGTCGAGGGTAACAATCCCTTCTATCACGACGGGGACGCCGGAGAACCCGTGCAAGGTGTATCCGACCGGCTTGAGTTTGCCTCTAGGTAACTTGAGATTCTCGAAGGCTTCGAGGAAAAGAATATTAACTGAGCTACCGTTGTCGACGAGGATTCGGCGAACCTCACAATTAGCCATGTGGAGGCTACTGACGAGGGCATCGCAGTGGGGTAGGCGAACGCCTTTGAGGTCCTCTCCTGAGAAGGAGACTGGCATCGGTTGTAGCTTGGTCGAGGAGTTGTCTTGGACAGCATTCACCTCTCGGATAAAGGCTTTTCTGGAAGTATTTGATTCTCCTCCCATTGCCCCCCCCGTGGACACAGTGCAAGATGAATGGCGTATCCGCGGCTCCCTCGGACTCGGGATCCCGACCCTGAATGCGGTTCGGAGTAGGGTTCGGAGGCGAAAGCCTCCGGTTCCTAGTATCTTGCCGATCCCGTGGGCCTTCTCGGGTGAATTCTTGGAGGTACCCTCGTGAGATGAGGTCCTCAATTTCGTCTTTCAGGGCCCGGCATCGGTCGGTTTCGTGCCCATGATCTCTGTGGAAGCGGCAGTAGAAGCGCTGATCTCGATTCTTGTTGTTATTAGGTCGGGGAGGTAGTCGGACAATGCCTTTGTCTTCGATTTCTAAGAGGATGGCGGACACATTATTTGTCAAGGGAGTGTACCTCTCGAAGCGGGGGACCGGCAGGACCTTCTTCATGGCACCCGCGTCCCTCGGAGCCTTCTTTGATGGTTCGACTTCTTCGGCATTCCGTTTTCCCTTCCCGGTGGCCCCCTGGCATCTTCGGGGTTAAGGGCCTCTTCTGCCCTAATGTATTTCTCGACCCTGTTGAGGAGGTCGGGAAAGTCGACGGGGGGTTTCTTCGCCAGAGAAGCCTTCAGCTGTCCATGACGGACGTTGTGCCGAAATGCCGCGGAGGCGACGCCTGGATCAAGGGAGGAGACCGACCTTGCCTCTGCGGTAAACCTCCGGACGAACACTCTTAGTGACTCCCCCTCTATCTTCCTGAGCCCAAGTAAAGAGGCGCTGGTCCTTTCGGCCTTCCGGCTGGTGACAAAGTGGGCAAGAAAATTGCCCTCTAGTTGGTCGAAGGAGTAAATGGAGCCGGGGGTGAGCTTCGAGAACCATTCACGAGCCGGACCCCGAAGGGTGGCAAGGAAGGCTCGGCACAGCAGAGGATCCGAGGCGCTGTGAATCATCATGAGAGTTTTGAAACCCTCCATGTGATCAGCAGGATCTCCCTCGCCATCGTAGGTCTCGAATTGAGGTGGTCGGAAATTCCTGGGTATTTCCGCTTGGAGATGGGGGCGGAGAAGGGAGGACGGACAGGTCTGTACCCCTGAGCCGCTCGTTGGCCGCCGTCTCCTATGTGATCGAGGCGATCCTCTATTTCTTGGAGGCGTCTTAGGAGTACGCCATCGTCCTCTGGCTGGATTGTTGATGGGCGGGACACGCTGGCCTCGGTGTCCGACCCGGTTTGGGAATGGAGGGCTTCCTCCCTGGGGGCCCGTCGGAGAGCCCCAAGAATTTCTCTTCGGAAGTCCTGGAACTCCTTGTGGTGACGGGGGCTCCCTCGACCCTGTTTGGTCGGTCTGAAGGCTGCCTTCCGACGCGGCTGAGCGCTGGCCTCCGTCCACCGGGCGGCGGTCTTGGATGGTTCGGGGCCGAGTTGGAAGCGGCCCTTTCCTTGCTGCGGCTAATCTGCCGGTTGATGATTATCCCCCGTAGGTCGGGCTGGACTGGACTGGTGACGCTCCTTTGGGACCCCTGATGGGGAGCCCCGTGTTTTGAAATGCGTGGCCCGGCGTTAGCAGTTGGTGGGGGCGAGTCCCGTCGGTTGACGGAGGTAGCAGCCCCCTTGCCCTTGGAGGCCATGAGAGTTCGGCTGTCGAGGTCCTTTGATGGTCGGACTCGGGTCGGCTTCTGAAGCAGTGTTCCCACAGACGGCGCCAACCTGATGCGGTTTGTTTCTGGGAGACGTGTGGATGCACCAGGTGTGAGTTCGGACTCGATTTGTATTGAAGGAGAAAGCTGCTTGTCAGACGACCCTCGGCGGACCGAGCGGTACCTGCGATGGGCTCGGAATGAGGTGGATGTCTGGGCTCGGATCAGAGGGTTCGGATCCGAGGTCTTGTGTACCTGCAGACGGTCCAAAAACACCGGGGTTTATCCCGGCGGCGGACCCTCCGACGATTTAGTCAGTCTCCGTGAGAGAGTAGCAATAACTAGGAGAATTTAAGTGGCAAAAGATTGGTTACCTGAAAAGGTGGGTGAGGGTCTGGTATTTATAGGGAATTCTAACCGGGTATGGATCCGCTTGGGGGCCGGGTCTGAACCCGAAAGCCCATGGGCCTGTCGTGGCGGAAGGCCCAAGGGGTTTAGGGCTGACGTGGCAGTACCAAGAGTGGTATAGGGCTGACGTGGCAAAGCCCTTGGTGGTATTTGGAACCGACATGGCTGATCATGGGGCTCCTGTGCTTCTGGTAGAATCTGATGGCCTAGGTTGTGCCAGGTCATCTTCATCCTTTACCAGGCTGGGCGGACGGCCCGTGGGGCTGTCACGGATCGGGGGCCGAGGTACACCGGGACTGGTCGGATACGAGGAGACCAGATCTGTGGGGGTGAACTTGAGGCTCGGTGCCAACCCTGTAGTGGCTCGAAGCCGAACCAGATTGTTGTTTTTACCATTTTTGAGTGAGAGTTGTATTGGGCCCTGGTTGGGCCCCAAGCCATTTTTACCCTACCACATATGCTTTCTTCTATGAACATGAAACGAGGACTTAGACTAGAATTTTAGCTAAGACTTTACATTGGCAAGAATGAAAAATATTGAAAAGAGAAATGCGATATTTTGACCAAGTTTGGGTCGTTGTTAATGATTGATGTTGGAAAGACCGATGTAGGGTAATGCTAGATTCTAAAATATTGACCTTCATTTATACATAAGGATTAGATACATAGTGGAGATGTGATGAACGTAAGAGAAAAACGTGAGTATGAGGGCCTTAGGATTGGCGGCGTGAGAGTATTCACAGGATGTCCCATGATGCGTCATGAATAGGGCGTGGATATTACTCCAGAGTACCATCCCGGTGGCGACGCTTATGGGGTGGTCTAATAATTACGGGTGGTGCCATGTCTATGGTAGGAGGTGAATTGACCACAGGATGCCTGCATGATGAGTCATGTGTCAGTGTGTCGGGTTCTCTCCAGGGCGCCTAGACGTGGGCTCGTAACTCATAGAACACCTAGGATACTTACCGTAGTTACCATAGTAAATTAAGTCATGGAGAAGGATCAAACCTTACAAGATGAAGAACGGTTAAGGGCTTGCGCTCAGACCTATGTAGTATGGGCTGCATAGACTCTAAACAAGTGCGCAGTAGTGTCATATAATGTAAACAACTGCATTAAGGACTAAGAGCACAACACAACACGACATCAATAGGATAGTCCCTCTGTAGCTTGTCTGTGATCAAGTTTGTGGTTTGTTCAAGTATTGAAAATCGTTATACTGTTCGGCATAGTAGGGATGGCCGTGTATAATATTTCGTTGGTTGTAAGCAACTGACGTGCGCACAGTTTTCTATGCAGGATAAAGTGACTGGAAAGATTAAAGTATGCATGTTGCTTAAAGATTGATTCAAATGTTATAAATTTTTATTCATGTAATTATTGTAAATTGCTTTCACTGTATAAGTGTAATGTAAATGTAACTTTGATGTAACAAAAGTTTTAATTCCTTGTAAAATTGTACGAAGAGAATTGTAAAGATCTTGTGGAACTTCGAATTCAGTCTGTTTTGGAATTCGGGGTGTTACAGAGTGGTTCAGAGCCACGCTTCCAAGTAGTACAAATTTATAAGGAACGACACCCTAAGAGTGGACATTAGAGCGTGTGTTGAGTCTAGAGATTTAAATGTAAGTCACTTACATTTGTGTTACTCTATGATTTATGCTTCTTCTCCTTTCTCTAAGATGGCGGACCACTTCGACCCAGCTGGAGGTGATGACTGGCACATAGTTTAGGAGGAATACTACCCCGGGCAAGCTGATTCAGACAAAGAAGATCCTGAAGAATTCGAAGAGGAATGGCCTGAGTCCCGAGAGATCACTCCATCTCCGGATTCATCTGATGATTCCTCCGACGAGGAAGAACCGGTTCCGAGTAGTCTTATTGTGTCTCTTCAAATGCAGGTAGAGACTCAGAGGGAGAGAGTGGAGCTGCTACAGGCACAGTGTGCGAAGTGCAAGGAGAGCATCGCAACTATCAATCATCGTGTTTGAGAACTCGAGAAGAGGAAAAATATGTACGATGTACTGAAGGAAGAAGCGGCAGAACTACGGGAAAAGCTTCGAGACGCCAAGAGGAACCGTAGGAACTAGAATGTGGTGTCTTCTTACTGCTTTCATTTGATGTCAGAAATATTTTAAATTTGAATGTACAAAGTTTGAAATTCAATGAAATGAAGAGTTGATTTAAATTCATGTTTCTACTTCGAATTTAATGGATCTTTTGCATCAGAATATGGCTGGAAGAAGAGCTAGAAGCGGAGAAAGTCTGGACTTGGAAACAGAGTTAGCGAGACACTCAATGCTGTTGCCATGAATCAGAACCGAGGGTGCCTCTGAATCCAGTATCCGAAGCAATCAAACTCGTAGAATCATTCAAGCGGATGAAACCACCCGTGTTTGAGGGGAAGTCAGACCCTGACGCAGCTGACAATTGTATCCGACAGGTCGAGACTATCTTCGAAGTCTTGGAGACTTCGGAGGGCAGCAAGGTGAAGTTGGCTGCGCTGCGGCTGTGTGGTGGCTGTCAAAGAAGCAGACGATGAGAGATATTGTTCTTGGTTGGGAGGAATTCTTGGAGGAGTTCCGCAGTCATTATTTTCCATCAGACGTCCAGGAGAGGAAAGCCATGGAGTTCCTGGCGCTGTAGCAGGGCGGCATGTCGGTTAGGGAGTATGAGACAAGATTCACTCAGCTCTCGAGGTATGCCCTCGAACTGGTGATGGACGTGGCGAAGAAGGCTAGGAAATTCGAGCATGGTTTGAGGCCAAGTTGAGATCACGGATGACACCCCTCGGTATCAGGAGGTTTGACAAGCTGGTCAAATGAGCTGCAGCCACTGAGGTGGACATGGAGCAGTTCTACGCTATTCAGAATCGGAGGAACAACTTGAATGTGGGGAAGAGGCCTGCAGTTGCTGAAAATGTCCGGGAATAGCCGTCGGCTCAAAGGTTCAAGCCTACAGGTGCGAACATTGTTCATGTGGCGAGAAGACCCGGAAATACTTGGGTGAGACCTCTTGTGACTTGTTTCAACTGCGGAGAGACATGCCACTACAAGTTTCAGTGCCCAAAGCTGCAGGATAACGTCCGTAATGAACCAACTCAACAGGCCGGGAAGAAGCCGTACCAGCAGGGGCGAGTATTTGTCTTAACTGAAGCTGACGCTGATGAAGTGGATCACGTCATCACTGGTACGAGGGAGGATATTTAGGAGTGTTTTTCTGTTCTTCTCTTTTCCCGCTTTATATAGTGAACTGTTATATAACGAGTGTGTGTTATGTAACAGGATAACTTTATTTGAATGAAAAAAAAGTTGTTGTTTTGTTCGACACTGGATCCTCCCATACCTTTATATCACCTAAATTTGCTAAAGTTTTGATCGATTAACCAGAGCTGAATAAGGTCACTGTTCAGAACAAATATCCGATTCCACGAATTGATGATTTGTTCAATCGTCTACAAGGAGCGGCTGTTTTCTCCAAAATAGATCTTCGATCAGGATACCATCAAGTTCGAGCAAAGACCGAGGATGTGCACATGACTGCGTTCAGAACTCGACACGGGCATTACGAATTCTTAGTTATATCGTTTGGAGTGACGAATGCACCTACAATTTTCATGGATATGATGAACAGAGTTCTAAGGCTGTTTAATGATTCGTTTGTCGTGGTGTTTATCGACGATATTCTTGTGTACTCCAAGTCGGAGGAGGAGCACACAGAGCATCTGGTAGTAGTTTTGGAGAAGCTTCAGGAGCATGGGTTGTATGCCAAGTTATCCAAGTGCGATTTCTGGAAATCTAAGGTGGCATTCCTGGGTCACATCCTTTCTAAGGAGGAAGTGGCAACTGATCCGCAGAAGATAGAGGCGGTGAAGGATTGGGCAAGGCCTACTATAGTGAAGGAAATCAGGAATTTTCTTAGGTTAACTGAATACTATAGAAGGTTCATTCAGGGCTATGCTCAGATAGCCGTGCCGCTCACTGGTCTGACCAAGAACAATGTGAACTTCAAGTGGACTGAGCAGTGCGAGGCAAGTGTTCAGGAGTTGAAAGAGAGGCTGACTACTGCTCCCATTTTAGCTTTGCCTAGAGCAGGTGTTGAGTGTGATGTCTACAGCGATGCTTCACATCGTGGGCTTGGTTGTGTCTTAATGCAAGAAGGGAAAGTGATCGCATATGGGTCTAGGCAACTAAGACCGCATGAGAAGAATTATCCGACTCATGATCTGGAGTTGACTGCGATTATTTTCGCCTTGAAGCAATGTAGACATTACGTGTATGGTAAGAAGCTGAACATGTACACGGATTATAAGAGCTTGAAGTACATCTATCAGTAGAAGGATCTGAATCTGAGGCAAAGAAGATGGCTGGAAGTACTTGAAGACATTGTCAGGAGATTAAGTACCATCCTGGGAAGGCTAATGTTGTTGCTGATGCACTTAGCCGCAAGAGCAGTCTGGCTAGTTTGATTACAACTCAAAGGCATCTTGCATGAGGAGTTGGATCGGACTGGTATTGAAGTTGTTCTGCAAGGCTTGGGATCGTCTTTAGCTCAGTTGAGGCTTCAACCAACACTGAATGAAAGGATTATCACAAGTCAGAAGGAAGATGCAGAGATTCAGAAGATGAAGGAGCAAGTTGGTGCTGACAAGTTGTCAGAGTTTCAGATCAGAGATGAAGTGTTGTGGTTTGGAAAGAGGCTGTGTGTTCTGGATCAAGCAGAATTGCGGGAGAGTATTGTTCAGGAGGTACATGCTACTCTTTGGTCTGTACATCCTGGGAGTACCAAGATGTATAAGGACATTAAGCAACATTTCTGGTGGTCAGGTTTGAAGCGGGATGTGGCCGAGTTTGTGGCGAGGTGTGAGATCTGTCAGCAGGTCAAAGCCGAGAATCAGAAACATGGAGGTCTATTGCAACTGTTATCTATTCCGGAATAAAAGTGGGATCACATCAGTATGGATTTCATCACGGGTTTGCCCAAGAGTTCAAAGGGCAATGATGCGATTTCGGTCATTGTCGATCGACTAACCAAGTCCGCTCACTTCTTGGTAATAAATCTCACTTCGTCTATGGACAAGTTGGCTGAGCTGTATGTTGGAGAAATTGTCAGGCTTCATGGTGTTCCGTTAACCATTGTGTCTGATCGAGATGTGCAGTTTACTTCGCATTTCTGGAGGAGTCTTCAGACAGCTCTGGGTACTAAGACGGATTTCAGCACTGCTTTTCATCCTCAGACCGATGGATAGACCGAGAGAGTCAACCGTATTCTTGAGGATATGCTTCTGTGTTGTGTTCTAGAATTTGGAGGCAGTTGGAAAAGGCATCCAGCTCTGGTGGAGTTTGCCTACAACAACAGTTTTCAGACTAGTATTGGGATGGCACCGTACGAAGCTCTGTATGGCAGGAAGTGCAGAATGCCTGTTTGCTGGTTTGAAGTTGGGGAACGACAAATGTTTGGGCCTGAGATTGTGCAGCAGACCTCTGAAAAGATCGATCTGATCAGAAAGAGGTTGGTGGATGCTCAGAGTAGGCAGAAGAGCTATGCAGACAACTGGAGAAGGGACCTTGAGTTCGAGGTTTGTGACTTTGTCTTTCTGAAGGTTTCACCTAGTAAGGGTGTGATTCGCTTCGGCAGAGGTGGGAAGTTAGCCCTAAAATTCATAAGCCCATACAAGATATTGAAGCGGATTGGAAAAACTGCTTACGGTTAGAGTTGCCGGAGGAGTTGTCTCTGGTGCACATTGTCTTTCATGTGTCTATGCTGAAAGAGTACATTCCAGATCCAAGTCACTATTTGCCTGAGGTGCCAGAGGGTTTGCAGTTGGATAGGAGTTGCATTGAGGTCCCGGTTGAGATTGTGGATCGTCGGGAGAAAGTCTTGAGGAACGAGACGATACCAATGGTCAAAGTAGTCTGGAGAAACCAATTGGTTGAAGAGGCTACTTGGGAATCTGGGGAGAGGATGATGAGAGACCATCCTGAGCTCTTTGTTTGAGTTGTATTTTCTTTTTTTTTCTTTTTTTCCCTTTCTTTTCTTCCTGTTGTATTTCTGTTTCTCACTATGTATGTGTAGTTCCGGGGACGGAACTATTCTAAGGAAGGAGTGTTGTAATATCCTGATTCTTTATTTTTAATTAAACGAAAGGTTTGTGAATTTTTACGTGTTTTGCATGTACTAATTCACGTGCATTTTTCTAGATAATTATTTATTTGGTAACATGAACAAATATTTTCTCTCTTTTTATCTTTGAAAGCCTATTTAAATTCTAAAGCCTAATTGTTTATTTTCAGCCCATCCTAATTATTTAATTATTTTAATTAGCCCATGGAGTTTTAGCCCACTAATTGAAAGCCCACTAGTTTATTTCTCTTTTATTTAACATGACTTGTAGTGTAGATCAACTTTGTAGACAATTAATTAATTTATCATGTACAACTAGTAACTATGGGTGCTACATTTGACACGTGCATTGCACTAGCACGTGTCTTAAGCCATTAAGGAGTAGGCCGGAAATGGGAGTGAGAGATGGGGTGAGTTAGTTTAGTGGATAGGTGGTTACTTGTTTATGGGTGGTTGCTACAACTTCCCAATACATCCTAGCCATTTATCTCCAACCATCTAGATTAATCCTAGCCCTCCATTTCACTCAAAAATTAGTATAAGTAGCCCCCCCCCCTTCTATGCATACAACACACTAAAAATTTTGTAAAGAAAAGAAAAGAAAGAAAGAAAACATAAAAGTGAGTAAAAAGATTGAGAGAAGGTTAGAAAAAGATTGAAAAGTGCTCTAGTTGTGTGTGTTCCATTTCTTGGAGGCCGGCCACTTCATTTAGAGGAAGAGAGAGCTCGGGTTTTATTAGGCAAGGAGGCGAAGGCGATCGTGGTGGCACAAACTAGGAGGAGAAGGACCGCTCGTGTGTTCAAGGAGATTTTAGGAGCTTTTGTAGTTGTTTTTCTTCAAATAGGTGGGTGGTTTTCTCTACTTTTAATCTAGACACCATGCTAGGGGTTTGATTAATGAGATTGCTAAAGAAACTAATAAGATAACTATGTGTTGGCTCTAAAAAGGACTTGGTAGATGATTGAATAAATGCATGATAAATTGCATGCTATTTGCTATAAGTTATGTTCACTGTAGTAGAAATTACTTTATTGCTATGAAAATGTGAAATTGGAAGCATGCTATTTGTAGATTACAATTGTGAATGATTAGTGGTTAAAAATGTTGAATTTGTACTTATTAAACTATTGTGACACTAATTAATGAATGAGACCATGACATTTAGTATTGTGGAAATAAAAGAGGAAGAAAAGCAAGACTAAATTTCTCTAATGTAGTTGTAATGCAAAATTTGGTATAGAGCTTGCTAAATTGAAATACTGCAATTGTAGGCATAGAACACAAATTAGAATGAGAAATACATGTTTTAATGTCAAAAAAATGTTTTTAAAACACTGTTTTGTTAATTATACATAAACTCAGTATTCTGAAAATTTTTAAGACTTTATGTGGAGAAGAAACAAAGTTAAGAGCTTTTGAAAAATGAAGAAATTTTGATAAACAGATAGTCGAAACAAACCTATTTTGTCTCACCCTCATATCAGTTAGACACTATGGTCATACTGGTTAGACGGGGGCGCCATTTGTGCTCTACTGTAGCTCGGCGGCACCCTGTGTGTGTGGGTTCGAGTCTCGGCAGAGGCTTTTAGTTTCCAGAAATTCGATTTTTCATAGATCCCGAGAACAGAGCTTAACCCTATTAATGCCCTCCTTTAGAGTAGTTGGGCACGTGTCCCTTTTGGCTAGCGTGTGGGGGTTTAGTACGGTGACTGTTCATGGGGCTTGTGTGTGCAGGTTCGAAACTGGCTGAGGCCACTTCTTTTGAAAAATTCTGATTTATATATATATATATACATTTGATTTTTTTTTAGTTTTAAAATGTAATAAAATTGAGAAAAATATTAGGAAATTTTCTGAAAATAAGACTTCATAAAATTATTTTTTTTAATATGCGGACTTTTAAATGAGAAATAAGAGTAAAAAAAATTTGAGAGTGAAGAATTCATCTTAGATTTGGTTCTTTTGAAATTCCAAAACAAACTAATGATTTTTTTTGAACATAGAAAGAATTGAAAAGAGATTAATTGAGATTTTCACTTATAATTATTGAGTAGAATTAAATGAGAAAATCGGTTTAAGAATATGCAAGTTGTGCATGAAAATGTGTTGAAAAATAGAACGTGATGAAATGTAAAATTTTGTAAGCAAGTATGCTTTTTTCTGTGAACATGAAAAGAGGACTTAGACTAGAATTTTGGCTAAGACTTTACATCGGCAAGAATGAAAAGTATTGAAAAGAGAAATGCGATATTTTGACCAAGTTTGGGTCGTTGTTAATGATTGATGTTGAAAAGACCGATGTAGGGGTAATGCTAGATTCTAGAATATTGATCTTCATTTATACATAAGGATTAGATACATAGTGGACATGTGATGAACGTAAGAGAAAAACATGAGTATGAGGGCCATTGGATTGGCGGCGTGAGAGTATTCACAGGATGTTTCATGATGCGTCATGAATAGGGCATGGATACTACTCCAGAGTACCATCCCGGTGGCGATGCTTATGAAGTGGTCTAATGACTACGGGTGGTGTCATGTCTATGGTAGGAGGTGAATTGACCACAAGATGCCTGCATGATGAGTCATGTGTCAGTGTGTGGGGTTCTCTCCACGGCGCCTAGACGTGGGCTCGTAACTCATAGAACACCTAGGACACTTACCGTAGTTACCGTAGTAGATTAAGTCATGGCGAGGGATCGAACCCTACAAGATGAAGAGTGGTAAGGGCTTGCCCTTGGACCTATGTAGTATGAGATGCATAGACTCTGAACAAGTGCGTATTAGTGTCATATAATGTAAACAACTGCATTAAGGACTAAGAGCACAGCACAACACGTCATCAATAGGATAGTCCCTCTGTAGCTTGTTGTGATCAAGTTTGTTTTTTGTTTAAGTATTGAAAATCGTTATACTGTTCGGCATAGTGAGGATAGCCGTGTATAATATTTCGTCGGTTGTAAGCAACTGACGTCCCACAATTTTCTATGCAGGATAAAGTGACTGGCAAGATTAAAGTATGCATGCTGCTTAAAGATTGATTCAAATGTTGTATATTTTTATTCATGTAATTATTGTAAATTGATTCCGCTGTATAAGTGTGATGTAAATGTAACTTTGATGTAACAAAAGTTTTAATTCCTTGTAAAATTGTACGAAAAGAAGTGTAAAGTTCCTGTGGAACTTTGAATTCAGTCTGTTTTGGAATTCGGGGTGTTACAGTATGTGCCCTTGTCGTTTCACACCAGTTTACTAGATTCGTGGAACCAACTCTATCAAGGAAGCAAATCCACACAAGAGTATGTTGATAAGCTTGACGACTTTCTCATTCGGTGCAATGCCTTAGGTAAAGAGAGCGAAGAACAAACTCTCTCTTGGTTCAGAGCTGGACTACGAGCCGATCCTAGGAACGAGCTAATTCATAGAAATGTGGATTCATTGGCAACGGCTTATGTCATTGTCCTCAAAATGGATTTTCTTAAAGCAAGTTTTCCCAACAAGTCCAACGATTCGAGAGACCATTTCTCTAGAACGACCCCCACCGATCCTTCTAGATTTAAACCCTATTCTTCTCAGTACCCCAACAAGTCTTACCCAAGTAAGCCTATTTAAAAGTCCTACCCACCTAGGACTGACAACAAGGGTAAAAACATCGAAAAAGACTACTCTAAATTTGATCATCTCACTAAGTGCTATAAATGCAAGGGATACAGCCATGTTACTGGGTAACTGTTCCAGCCCTAATTGGATCAACAACATAGAAGGTACCGTTGTCATTGCTGATGAGCTCGACAATGAGTTTACCTATGAACCTCATGTAAGTGATGACTTCGGTGAAGAAGAGGATGACCAGTCTCTCAACTGTATTCGGTCGATCCAATCACCTCTATTGAATGTACTTGAGTCACCCATTCCTTCCCAAGTCACTTGGCAGTCCATAGATTTTATCCATGTGTTAGAACATCGTAGAGTCTCTTGAGTCTGTATCCACATTTGCATTTCGTATTTATAATTTGCATAGAGAAATTTTCAAGGAAATTAATAAGAATAATTTTAATTACAAGTTAATAACATATACTAGAAGGAAATTTAAAACTTTTGATGTTGGTGCCGAAGTGATAGTTCGGATTCGTCCAGAACGGTTTTCAGATGGATCCGTTAAGAAATTGAAGACTTGTGTTGTAGGCCCATTTAAAATTCTGTATAAAATCAATGAGGATACCTATGTTGTTGACCTTTCTGAAGGTTTTGGTATAAGTAAGACTTTCAATATTGAGGATTTAGTACCCTATGAAGGCTCAAAATTTAACTCTAAAAATTCTCTTATAAATGAGCCTATCCTGCAGCCTAATGGTGAGATTCTCACTTTTTTTCTTTACCTGACACTACTTATCCACCGGCAAAAAAATTGAATATATTTTAGATGATCAAATAATCTCTACTAGAGATGGTGGTATTTATAGGTATTTGGTGAGATGGAAGAACAAGCCGAAGTCGGAGGGTACTTGGATTGATCGTGAAGAGTTCCAGCACTTGGATCCAGATCTTTTGGAGCACTATGACATGATCACTGGTTTTTTGACTCAACTGAGTCGAGTCCTCTCCCACCCGGAGAGAATAATGAGGACATCAGTTAAAGATGATTCGGGCGCTTCTACATGCGCATGCATTGTGTATGATGATTGTTCTATTAGCCTAGTATTTTTATTTCAGTATTCATATTTGTTTTTAGCAATTATAGACATATATAGTAGTTTTGTGATTTGCATTTTTTATTTTATGCATTATAATATTTTAGAGATTTGTATTGAAATTTGTTTTGAGCCTATATGTAAGTATATAGATTAATAAAATAATAATGCTTTTGATTAACAAAAAAAATATTGTGATCGAGTTTTGCTCTTCATTCATCTTTTTGTATGAGACATTGAGATAAAAATTTTAGGATTTTTGATAAACTCTAAAACTATGTCCAAATTCAATACAAATCCCAAATCCTAACCCCCAATTTCATAGCCACCACCCCTCATCTTTTTCTTCGATGTTTCCACACCAAAACCCTACTTCTCCTTTCTTTATTCCCAACTTCACCCTGCCATCCCCTTGAAATCGACCTCGACATCACCACAGGCCGTTCGACTTCCTGACGGCTCCTCCTCGCCGGCCGCCTCTACCTCTATCTACAGCCGCTACCGCAGCCTCCTACCTAACAACGGCGCCTCCTTGCTGCCACGCCACTGCAGCCACCCCGAGCACCAGCGCAACTTTCTTCGAACCTGGTAATCTCTTTCCACTCCAGTTATTTGTGATACTATCCATCGTCTCTAAATTATTATTTGCTTTATCTGTCGTTCACAAATATTAGGAGTATGTGCTTCTATCTGCTAATTAGAGTACGAATCTTTATTGCATATCTTACATGCTAAGAACGATTAAATATAATTCTTGGTTGTTAGACGTGAATTTTTAAATTGGGCTTGTTAATCTTACGTTAATTCTTGAACATCCATCAAACCAATTAGTAGTTTTAATTTCTAACTTAATTGGTATTACATATTGGTAAACTTAATCTTTCAATATTCGTAAAAATTTTATACTTAGGGTTAAGTTTACATCACTACAGGCTTTGTGGGAACGAAAAAACTCAGTCGAATGTTTTGATGTCCATTGTTTCTAAAGCATTACCTGGTATGCCTGGGGTTGGTAACCGGGCTTGGCGGGCCGGGCCGTCGCCTGCCAGGCCGGTTACTGGTTAAGGTGGCTGGGCTGCGATGAAACCTATACTAGGCCGGCCCGGGTTGAAACTTGCAACACCCCGGCCCGGACCTGAACTCTAACCCTTCAAGTGAAGTCCGGGACGGGCCGAGGCGGGTTTGGATTTTTTGATATATATATATTTGAATAGAGAAAAAATACAAAAAATAGAGACAATAATTTAAAGACCATATAGAATAAAGGGAAAGATTCATCTATTATTTTTTGGTAGTGAATTACAAAGTTAAAAGTAGAATCAAATAAAGTTGCAATAATTCATACAACGTGATAGAATTTAAAATTACTAGTTGAGGGAATGTTCAGAGTTCGAGATGACCTAGAGTTAGATTGACGAAAAGGCTTTGGACTATTGTCGGGGGAAAGATTCATGTATTATTTTTTGGTAGTGAATTACAAAGTTAAAAGTAGAATCAAATAAAGTTGCAATAATTCATACAACGTAATAGAATTTAAAATTACAAGTTGAGGGAATGTTCAGAGTTCGAGATGACCTGGAGTTAGATTGACGAAAAGACTTTGGACTATTGTCGTGCACTTCTACTTGACCTAAATCTAGAATCTCATTGCCCTAAATTCCCTCATTATTTGAATTACTTGATTTGTTTGGTCTTCAATCTTCATTCGTTAGTACTTGATCTGTTTTGTTCCGTTTGGAATAAATCTTGAGTCCTTTCTTTTGCTTTTATCCAGTCTTTAGCGCAGATGAGCAACTCCAAATTCTTCGATAGCAAGTGATTCCTGTTTGGGCTCATAATCCTGCCACCAAGAGAGAGCACTTTCCGATGCAACAGTTGACACCGGGGAAGTTAGTAAATCTTTAGCCATACGAGAAATAATAGGAAAGGTAGTTTCATTGTGTTTCCAAAATGATAACACATCAACTATCTCATCGACAAAAGGTTGTGCATTATACCAATTGAACTCATTAGGTGCATTTTTATAGGTTTTTTAGATTTTATAAGATTCAAAACACCACTTGTTGAAAATGCAAGACCCTTACCTTTGGATATGGAAGAAGCTAATGAACTAATATGTTGTGATTGAGTAGTACTAGATGCATAAAGTCTATCATAATTATTATACAAATTATTCAATACAATTTCAAATTCTCTAGTAAATTTAGCATGATCGTAGCCTTCTATTTTGACATGGGGAGCATATGAATAAAAAATCTCAATCAAATTCTTCGCACCTTTTAACTTTATAACGGGATTCATTACACTAGCCACACAATACAACCTAGGAATAGGATAAAAATATTTCGTAAATTTTAGATAAGCAGCATAAACCATTGTTCTAATAAAAGATTCACTTATCAAATCTTTAATAGTAGTCATCATAGTAACTATTGTAAGTAATATACCAATAGAAATAGATGAATAAGATTTTGAAAATTGCAAAGTTGCTTCATTAAATGATTTAAAAATTTTCAACAAACTATCAATAAAAAATCAAAATTCATCATCTAATCTACAATCTTCCATACCCACTGCAACACAAAATTCTTTTAAACCATGTCTATACTGGGTAGTAACACTTAGGAGTTCATATGTTGAATTCCAACGGTTTCTAACATCGTGATAAAATGTTTAAACGTAATTTTTCTAAGCTTACATTAATCATTGAAAGATTGATATTTAGGACTACTCAAAGTAATTAAATTAACACAATTTCTCATTGCACTAATCTTATCATTACCGTATTTTAGTGCATCTTGTGTTGTTTCGAAGTCAATCACGAAGTAAATACGTAGCAGAAATAAATTAAAAGCTCCGAAACCCAGCTATGGATCCATGCAAAAACCATAAAACGTGTTAAGTGTTTTTACTTCAATGATGGAACGACTATCTCGACAATCCGCCAGTCACAAGCATTGCAACGTTGCGGTGCCTCTATGGTATCCCCACGAACGAACGAAATCGGGCTCTCCCTTACGCCATGGTGCTGGCTGCAGGAAGGGGATGTTCATGTTGCTCTCTTTCCCTCATTTTCTGTGACAGAAAGGATTTTCCTTGTTGTTTCCCACAGATACATATTATATGTATATAGCAGAAAATTCACCCTAAGAGAGTAGAGAGGCTATCGTGCTCACAATCTGACCTATGTCAATTTCTTATGTGTGCCTTCTAATTTTGGTTGACCCATTTAATCTAATTAATTCCCTAACCAATGTTGGGAGCCCAAGTCTTACTTGGATTCCCAATTATATTCATCTTATGAATTTAAATTCCAATTCCGATCTATTCTAAATGCATAACCCTGAAGATTCCCATTATGTTGACAGTAATACGAGAATCATATTTTAGTATTACAAACAGTAAGCGGTATCTAGCAATACATCAGTGCTACTCAAGTAACGAAAATGTCAATGATTTGACATTACCTAATGTTACCATGTAGTCTAGTCTTTTTGTCCATATATCTTAATTGACCGCAAGGCATGACGTGTGTCAACCTTGTATAGATCAATCTTTAGTTTCTAGATGTTCGAGTAGACTTATTAAAACAAATGAGATCAATATCTCATACTGACTCATTTGAGCATGACCATGCATTTTGCAGTCTCACTTAATCAAGGGGCCCGAAGATATTGTTTTTGTTATGTAAGAGGGACAAACCCTATTAAAGTCACTCATATCCCTCCATATGATTCATAGTATGTCCAATAGCCGATTTTATAATCACCTTATCACAGACGACGTATGACAGTATTAAAACATATAACTTCTCATGTAAGGAACCGTAGTGACTTCAAGTCAAAGGACCACATACATCATGGTCACTGTGAGAATCGCTCATGACACGTAACGATCCATGCAGTGTTTTCATGGTTGGTCAGTCCAATACATTATTACTCTAATATGTACCCATGTGAAGATTTGTTATCTCATATCCATAACCCGTGAGATATGATTATCAGTCTACGTACATACTAGTCTCTATGTATTATTGTTGTCCTAATTCATAATAATACTTGACTAAGGACATTTAAGAATAGTGTTATGATTACAACCAATAGGATCTCATAATCAAGTCATGCACTTGATGTTCTATGGTATTGAACCTACTATTCTAAGGACTTTATTATGTTCATTTAATTACAATAAATAACACAATAAATAAAATACCTCATATATGAAATAAATGTCATGATACAATGTAAACTAGCATAGTCAATATAAAGTTGGCCTCTAGGGCATGCACCAACATCTTGGACACAAAGATTGAAAATATGACAAGCACATCTAACATGAAATATACCGGGTTCTATACGATTTAACATAATCTTCAATATAGAAATTGTCCTAATATTATTAGAGGCATTATCAAAATCAATAGCAAAAATTTTAGTACAAATACCAAATTTATTGCATGCATCCATGATGTGTCGTAATAATATTACCCTTATGTGGATACGTAACAAATCCAAATGAAATAATCTTCTTTTGAAGGTTTATCTTTTTTTGGGTTTAGAGTGTCTTGTGATAGTTCGTGTCAGCATCTATCCAAGTGTCGCTTAAGTGTACCCGTCCCCCCACCTAATTTAAACTACTATGCAGTTTTACACTTATTACATACCTTACGTCCTTTACGTTCAGATTGAAAAGGGACATAAATAAAGCATTTGTGGACTTCGGAAGTGGACCCTCTATATTTACGGGATTGAGAAGGGGGTTGTTCATTGTCTTGTGATTCAATGTCTTCTATTACTTCATCTGTGTGGGAATATTATCAAAATTGGGAATACTATCAAAATTTCTATAAGTTTCTTTGCTATTTAATAGTGGAATAAAAGTAGTACGACGAGATGAGGTGGAATCTTGGCTATGCCCGCTACCGCATGATCGGTTTAATGCCATTAATTATGAATTAGTGTATGTATGTTAATAAAAAAAATCTTAAAAGAAGAAAATAGTTCAAAAAAAACCAACAACCAATTATGAACTAGGCAATGTTAATAAAAAAATCTGAAAAGAAGAAGAGAGTTACATAAAAAACACCAACAACAAATTATGAACTAGTGTATGTTAATAAAAAAATCTAAAAGGAAAAAGAGAGTTAAAAAAACACCAACAACAAATTATGAATTAGTGTATGTTAATAAAAAAAATCTAAAAAAGAAAGAGATAGATCAATGAAACGCCAACAACAAATTATTATGAACTAATGTATGTTAATAAAAAAAATCTAAAAAGAAGTGAGTTCAAAAAAACACCAACAACAAATTATGAACTAGTAAATTATAAATTAGTACAATCTAAAAGGAAGAGAAGAGAATATGATAATATAAAAATTGAACAATTAAAATGATATCGAACAAGTGTAAGAGAAGAATGAGAATTGAGAGAGTTGATGAGCCAGTCTTGCAAGATTGAGAGCACTTGAGAGAGCTGAGAGACAGAGAGAGTTGATGTTGATCACTTCCACAAACTTCAAGAGAATAGCCTTCAATTTTGAATGAATATGAAGATTTGTGAAGAAAAATGAATGAAATGGGGTGGGTATTTATAGATTTTGTTCATTTTCAGATTTCCCATTTTACGCCTAAAAGCTAGCCAGTATATAGGAATTAGGGGGTACAATAGTAATTCAAAATTAATTTTTTAAAAAACAGCAAAAAAATTCTAAAAACAACAACAAAAAAATCAAGCTATTATTGGACCGGTCTGGCTGACTCGGACCGGACTGCAGAGGGTTGGTTCGGTTTCGAGTTTGGTCGGGCCGGGCTGATTCTGGACGCGGCCGGTGACCTTTTTTCCCCCCATTTTGTCAGCCCGAACTGGGCCTTCACTTTGAGCCGGTTCGGTTCAAATCCGGACCAGCAACAGGCAGGGCTAGTCCGAGCTCGGGCGTAGGCGGGCCGGGCCGGGTGGGCTGTGGGCTGGCCTGGACCTGTTGCCACCCTTAAGCATGCCGTCACTAGAATCACTAAAGCAAGATTGCAATGTTCGAACATCATTAAGAGGTGGAGAGTGCTTTAGGGTAGGTGGAGTTCGTGCAAAGGATGGCACTTCCGTGATAACGCCTACTGGGGGTATGCCCTTGAAGGGGCATACTATTGGAGAAATAAATGTGGACATAGATTCAACTAGCAGAAGAAGCTACTAAACCGGGTTCGTGTACAAGAGGATAATGAAAGAGTCTAGAGGCGATTAGTCACACATGTATGGATTCATGAGTATGCAATCCTAGGTGGAGATTATTGGGTTTATATCTTGCATACTATGGTTCGATGTGAAGAGAAGACGATGAAGCGAGAAAAGATTCGAAGTATCGCAGGTAGTAGAAGAAATAACAACAACAACAATAACAAGAAGCAAGCAATTGACAGTCGACTGCCATATCCCTATGACTTGGGTCGAGCGCATTGCAGTCGATTGCCCTTGGGGGGTAGTCGACCGACATCGACTCGGGTCGGGTATGGGTATCTGTTTTGAGCCCATCTTCCTCTCCATGTTAGATCGTACGGTTCTTCTCGTGTAGTTTTTTCTTCAGGATATATCGGACGGCTTTTGTATCTAAACTACAACCTAGGGTTCTCTAGATCTCCTATATATGATTGTAATTGCTTTTTTTGAGAGGTAAGAGCGTGTAAAGGGCAAAAAAAGAAAAAGTACTTCATTGTGAGTTCTCCAGTGTAAACAGCAGATTATCTTTATGTGAGGTTTGAGAGATAGATAGGTTATTGGTGAGAGCGATTGTAATGCTAGTATCTTCTCTAGTTGAATAATATCTTGGTTATTTTTTTAACGGATTAGGGTTCACCCAAACCGAGACATAATTGTGTGCTTTTGTGTGTTTGGTTTGATATACTATTACTTGGTGATTTGTTCGTAGTGATCGGTTGTCATAAACTCAGCAGCGAATTCCTGGCATGTACATTTACTACACTATTACATGTTTTTAATTTATTTTATATGTTAAGAAAGGAAAAAAAATTAAAATGAATTAAAAAAACAATTCACAAAAATCGGCTTGGCCTGCCTCGGTCCGAAATTGGGAAGGCCAGGCTGGTGGGCCGGTTCAGGCTCTCCTCCTTCCCCATTGTAACCGGACTGGCTCGGACAGGAATCTGCCTCAACCCGGGTATACACTGAGCCCGGTCGGTCGTGAACCGGACCGGCCCTCCCGACTCGATTGCCATCCCTACTTAAAAGATACCTTAAGTTATCTTGTTTGGGCCTGTTTGTAAACATTTTGGAGGTAAGATAACTCCAGATAAGTCCAAAAAGTTAAGATACATATGTTATCCCCATTTAAAAAAAAACTCAAGTTATCTTACTTTCAAAAGTCAAATGCTTTCTTCAAAAATTAACTATAGGTATCGAAACTTTGTAGGTATGGACAAAAGTCGCAAAACTACCTATAAGGCCCTGTTTGAAAACAAAGTTTAGATACCTATAGGTATCTTTTAAGTAAAGTTAGATGTATGCAATCTCTATGTCTCTTTGTCTCTATCTACAATGCTTTGATATGTATAGTTACTTTTCGAAAGGAGAACTTGGTGGTGGTAAGATAACTTAAGTTTTATTGCAGGTGAGATAACTGACTCAAAAAGTTAAGATACCTATAGTTATCTTATCTCCAAAAATATTTCCAAACAGACCCAAAGGTAGAAAAACTGCATGTATCTCAGTTACATCCACGTACCTCCAATTATCTTACGTAACCTATGTTCCCAACCATGTTAAAGTTGGGATAGCTAGAGTTTTGTAAAATTATGTGAGATCGCTCCAGTTATCCGAACTTGACCTTTTTTCCAAACATGTATGTTTGGGATCTTTTTTGGAGTTGGGAGAGCTATCCTACCCCAACCAATGAGATTACTCTTGTTATCTAATCCCCTCTCCACCTTAACTTTCTCTCAACCATGCACAACCAAACCGTTGTCTTCCTGGTGGAGGTGGAGTACAGGAAGTGCAACCTTTGGTTGGGGTAATTGTACCTCCACTTAAAATTAACTTTAGTTATCCTAACCATGGTATTAGGTTTAGTTGACTGTTTCAGTATCGGCTGTTTTGGACCGGTTTCGAAGGGAACCGATCCGAAACAAGATGGTGGAAATCGGTTTCAGCCGATACTTACAAAAAAGGGTGTAAAAGATGGGAAGAAAAAGCTTTAGATTAAACATGATGGAGGGAAAAGAGCAAGAAAATGTTTGTAACTTTTAAAACACTCACCCTTCTTATGGTCTGAAGTGTTCTAATTTGTTTTTTTCTTTCTTCAGCAACGTCTTCTCTCTTTCTTTCTCCTCGAAAACAAGATGGAAAGAAACAGGAGAAAAGAAAGACCGTTCAGAGAAGGAGGCGACTGAGAGAATTAGGGTTTGGTCTTTATGAAAAGGGTAATCGAATCAGATCTGACTCAAATCTGACCCCACCCAACATAGTAACTAGACTTACATCAAGTTGAAATATCTAAAACAGGTCATATGTGAACTGATTTAGACCCAACTTGTATACCCATTCACTTAAAACCAATTGAAATTTCTAAAAAGAACATGTAACTTTTCATTTTAACCCTTGTCTTTTTAGGAATTGAAAAAAAAATTATTTAGTAACTTTTGATACATATATATAGGGTAAATTGTGGAAAACACCCATGGACTATTGGTCACTGCAAATAACCCTCCTCATTTCTATTCAATGCAATAAACGCCCCTGAACTATCTAAAGGGGGTCGCACCGTTACATTCCGTAAGTTGATCTGGTCAAACTTGTTCAATTAATTTGAGTGAAGAAAATACCCTTGTTCCATTGTTAGAGTGAAGAAAATACCCTTTTCGAAATTTGCCCCCAGTAATTTCCCACCAAGCTTTCTTTCCATTTCCCACCTATTAATCTTCATCATCTTCTTCCTCACCATCAAAAGCTTCCTCGTCTTCTTTCTCACCATTGAAAAGATCAAATCTTGCAATCCAATTCCCGATCAAACTCTCTATTAACGTCCTCCTCCAAAGTTGAGCCCCGCTATTATTCTGCAATTTTGAGGCCTACTACATAGTCTGTTATTTTGAGAAATTTGGTGTCATTTTGTAAGAAATTTCAGAACCAGCATCTCTTTTTAAAAATATCATTTCTTGTTAAATGTTACTTATGTTATTTTCTTTAACGCAAATTTTAGATGTAGATTTCATTTTAAGATCTATTTTGTCTGGTTGTCTTAAAAGTAATTGTTAATTGAAAATTATTGATTGGGAATGCTATTCTATTTACAGTTTTGCTTCAAGTAATCAGTCATGGGTATGGAGAAGATTCATATCAGCATTGTGGTCATTGGTCATGTCGACTCTGGGAAGTCAACCACCACAGGACATCTCATCTACAAGCTTGGTTGATCTGATAGCGGTAATTGAGAGGTTTGAGAAGGAAACTGCTGAAATGAACAAGAGGTCATTCAAGTACGCAGCTTGACAAGCTTAAGGCTGAGAGGGAACGTGGTATTACCATTGAAATTACCCTCTGGAAGTTTGAGACCACCAAGTACTACTGCACCATTATCTATCGATGCTGCTGGGCATCGTGATTTCATCAAGAACATGATCGCAGGTACTTCATAGGCTGACTGTGCTTGATCACAGGTACTTCATAGGCTGACTGTGTAGTCCTCATCATCGACTCCACCACTGGTGGTTTTGAGGCTGGTATTTCCGAGGATGAGCAGACTCGTGAGCATGCCCTTCTTGCCTTCACTCTTGGAGTGAAACAAATGATTTGCTACTCTTGGAGTGAAACAAATGATTTGCTATTGTAACAAGGTAACAATCTCATATTTATCCATCCCTCTTATTTTTTTTTGTAGAATTAGTCATTCTGACATTTATGTGTCTTTACAGATGGATGCCACCACACCCAAATACTCCAAGGCTAAGTATGAGGAAATTGTGAAGGAAGTGTCTTCGTACCTCAAGAAGGTTGGATTCAACCCTGACAAGATCCCCTTCATCATCCCCATCTCTGGTTTTGAACGTGACAACATGATTGAGAAATCCACCAACCTTGACCGGTACAAGGGATGCACTCTCCTTGAGGCTTTGGACCTCATCAATGAGCCAAAGCGCCCAACTGACAAGCCCCTCCGTCTCCCTCTTCAGGACGTTTACAAGATTGGTGGTATTGGAACTGTGTCGGTGGGTTGTGTTGAGACTGGAATTATCAAACCTGGAATGGTTGTTACTTTTGGCCCCACTGGATTGATCACTGAAGTTAAATCTGTTGAGATGCACCACGAGGCTCTTCAGGAGGCTCTTCCTGGTGACAATGGTGGCTTCAACATCAAGAACGTTGCTGTCAAGGATCTGAAGCGTGAGTTTGTTGCCTCAAAACTCCATGATATTTAAGAGAGGCTTACGAAGTGAGGCTTGCCAGTCAAAGCAGATCTAAGAGAACTTCCATGATTCCTGGAGCAATATTTTTGAAGGGATTCAGATCGTATCCACTTTCACTTACAAGCAAGTACTGATAAATGATATTTAAATAATAATTTGATTATCCATTCTCTGCAATATTACTATAGTTAACTGCTGGCTTTCATATAGATATATGCTTTAGAGTAACATGGTTAGAAATTATTTTTTATCATACTTGATTACGTATCAGTTTATAATATATGTTAGCTAAAGTAGTTAGCTAGCTAGCATACATAATTAACTTGCTGCTATGCTTATTTCTCGATCCGAAAAAACAAACAAATTTGCTGATATGTTTTAGTGCATAAGACAATATAAATTCAATTATTAATACTTGATTTTGAAAGATGGTGCAAATCTGACAAGAGTGATCGAACTAATAAGAACAGGATTATGAGATACAATACAAAGTAGGATGAGATGGATGGTGAGATCTCAAGATGTCATATACAGATAATCAATGATCAAGATAGAGATTACTTGCTATGGTTTCAGTGTCCATGTATAACTAAATGCTAAATGTGATCTTAATTAATATAAAATATTTCTAATCTTTACGGTATCCTGACATTCAATTGGATTAAGGTAACAGCATAGTAAGGTTAAGACAAGTTATTATCTTTATCATATCTTAAGTATCACCCATTTGTGAACATTTAAGAAACTCCAAAAAAAAAAAAAAAATCATCTTGTACTTTTTAAAAGGTAAGAACGCTGCTTGGTAGCTTGTTTTATTGGAGTGAAAAATATCACTGTAGGTTCCTTTTTTTTTTGAAATAAAAGTGACCGAGATCTCTAGTTTCATTAATGAAAAATTAACAAAACATAAAGTAGGTAAGATAGATTTTTGAGTCTTTTTGTTTGTGGCTTTGAGAACTTCTTTATTGTGTATTTTTCTATATGTATTTTCCTTGCCACTACTGTCCATCCCGACCCTCATAAAAACGGCCAGAAAAGAGAAACAAGATTTAAAAAAACTAAGAAAGATATTTGTTTTTGCCGGTATGTCGGTATGTTTTATTTCACTGTTTGCATGTGAATTCAATGGAGATGTCATTTGGGTTTTTGTTAATTTAGTGTTATTGATGTAAATGAGTTTGTGTTGCTAGGCAGTGAAATGAACATGAAAATGGTGAGTTTACCACTATACAGTTGCGCCTCACGATACCTTTCAAATATGACTTTTACCAATTGATTTTAACTAAATGTAACGAAGTTAAAAAAGATCAATAGCTAATTATCTAATTTTATATGCAGGGTCAAAATGTTGGTGAATCTAATGGGCGGATCAATAGATGCATTGGAGATGAATATATTTTCTTATTAAAACTCACAAAATGTCATGTATGGGGAAAAAAACTACAAGAACACAACCTGGATGCAAGATAAGAAAGGATGAAGAAGAAGTTAAAGCAGTTTAAAGTTCAGAAAAGTTAAAAGTCGAAAACGATGACTGACCTACCCAAAAATAAGACAATATGAGTTTTGGATATATTATTTTGTTCGTTTTATCTTTCTTTTTTGAAATTCTCCTTAGATTAGAAGACTAATCATTGTGATTACACTGAAACTATTGAGGTTTGTTGGTGAAAAGGGTTTAAATAGGGTGTTAAGATGTATTTTGCAGTTTCTGTTTTCTTTCCATTTACATTATATGAAGTTTGATTATTGAATATTTAGTCATAACTGTTAAACAATAATATGTGTTTAATTATTTATGTATATGTACATGTGCGACGTGAAGATCAAGTGGTTAACATCTCTACATGAGATAGTGAGAAGATGTTTGAATTGTCCAACATTCATCAAGTATTGGAGAATCTTAATAATGAAATATTGGATGCTCATTTGATATTGTAGGACATATTTTTGTGTAGAAGTACATTTTTAATATATAGTACATTTGTGTGCCATTGTGAAACATATGCTTTTGGTGTATTCTTCCAATCCATAACAATTGATATTGGTGCTACCATTGTCTTCACATTTAAACTTTGAAGGATCACTTTGAGCAGATTAAATAAATTCTTTCAGATGGTAAACCATGATTAGAAAATGTTTAGAATTTGATAAATCCTATGTACATATGCTTAGTTCCATTTTATGCATGTGGTTGGTAAGCTATGTTGAAATAGAGGAGAATATTGATGTGGTCAGTTTTGGCATATTTATATTAGACTACTCCAAGACATTTAGTAATACAAAATAATATATGCATAATGTAGATGTAATTATATTTATATTAGTCTACACAAAACTGTAGAAATTTGAATTTGTGCTTATTTTACAGATTAAAGTTTTTGTTATTTTTTTAGATAAATAACAAATTTGAATTTGAATTAACTAACAGTTTTACAATTAAAAATAGTTTAAAGTTTTTTGATATATATTGATTGAATGTTTTCAACCAATAAAAGATTTGTTTTACTAATTTCAACAACTTTTTTTCTTGCAAATTTACTCCTATAAAAGCAACATATAAGACTAGACTTTGAACGCACAGAACCATAATCTTCTTCTTCTTCTTCTTTTTGGTGGACCGTGGAACATCAAGAGAGAAAAAGAACGATCGCCATAATAGGTGATTAATTCTTCGTTAATCATGCTGATTTTATTTCTTTATCTAGATTTTCTTTTGTTGAAGTGGTACTTCGATTAGGTATCATTAGAGTACCCTCCAGAATAATTAAACAAAGATCAATTAAACATCATTATGTTCAAAAATAAACTTATTAATAATTATATTTTTTGCAGATTATCTATATCAATGGACAATTCTCGCTATGAATATTTCTCTATCAATTCCTTGTAAGAAAATCAACAATTGTGGATTATTAAAGTTTTAATTACGAAACATTATGATGTGAAAGAATACAAAACAGTAAAGGCATAGGAAAATTCTCAAAAGTGGATTTACGGATGATGAGGTAAGATACTTTAAATATTGTTGAAATATTCATACATATACATACATAGATAATTATTATTACTAAATTTTCATCTTTTGTAGGGAACTATAATGCTGACGATAATGTTTAATGAATCGGTGGAAGCGTTCCAACATACGTTTGAGGAGCATAAAACTTACTTAATTTTCAATGGAATACTAAAAAATGTTGAAAAAAGATATAACCCAATGCACGATAAATTTGACATCATTTTGAAGTTGGGAAGTGTTGTAGATGAAGTTGAGAAAGATCTTATCATTGATAAGGATATGTACACATTCTCAACTGTAGACGAATTTCAAAGTACATCTTCTACTGTCTTTAAAAATAACAAATTGTGTTTATCTATATATATATATATATATGAGCATTAAAGTCGAAAGTGATGATTGATCTTATGAAAAATACGATGATATCACATTAGGATTTACTAATTTGTTTTTTTAAATAACTTTTTTTAATTATGTTTTAGATGAAACTTTTACGCATATATCTCTCTTTCACATCGTTCGAATTTTGATCCATTTTTTCTTTGTTTTGATTGAAATTCTGCTTGAATTGATTAAACTTGGGTTAACGATAATTGCTTCAAATTTGATTTTGATGAGCTTGTTGTTGTTGGAGTAATTTTGAAATCCATGGTTAGCTTTTTAGGATGATTGACTTCGTCGAATTTGTAGTTTGAAGAACATATGTGTTCTAAATGGAAGTATGTTTAGATAAAATTTTCACCATTTATGTGCACCAAGTCACGTGCACTTGGTGCACGGTAAATTTAAACTAGTATATATATATATATATATATATATATATATATATATATATATATATATATATATACAAACATGTAGTAAATAACAGAAACTCAGAGCAAAACTAGCGAAACCTAAACTTTTCTATGTTCAACTGACCGAAACCGAAACCGAAACCGAAACCGAGTTCTTAAACCTTGATCCTTACTTTGTTTCCCTACAGATACGAAAGTGTTTGGTTGCTTATGGTTCAGAAATAAATTAGATAGGAGTAGAGTTTAGCTAACTATAGTTATCCAACTTTTGAGGTGGGACAACCAGAGTTACCACAAAACCAAAAAAGCCGCAAGCAGCCCAAAGTTGACATAACTGTCAGTCATGTGAAATAGCTTCAGTTATCATAACTCAACATTCGTAAACACACGACTATTTGGGGAAGGTTTATTGTGCCTAATTCACTAGTTTTTAATCTATACCTAGAAGCAGGAACAATTGAAAAGATGATTAATATATAGATTTATTATATGTATTTTTATATTTTCTTCACTAAATTTGTGTAGAGTTATTAAGCTTTAAGAGAAATATTCAATGTCAATTCATAGTAACTCTGAAACTTGATTATAATCGTGCAAAATTGGTATTATGATATTGATTTTAATGGAGACTGATGCTCATTGGCTCATCGCTCACCAGTGAGAGCTGATATCACTACGATGCTTTTCAATTCTATCTTATGGACCTTTCATTATTGCAACAGATTTTCTTGCACGATAAGTAGGATAAATGTAGAATACTAACTCTTGGCTGAGAGTGATTATATCTTAAATCACACGCACACACAACCGCAGAGAAAATGCCATGTCTAACATGGAAAGACTTACAAATGTGAACCTTCATTCACTTCAAAAGTATGTACTAATTTGCACTCACATACACACATTATTGTATCCTTGTGTTGAAGGTTTGATAACTTTCCATGTATATTGTTCATATTTGTACTCATGTCTACTAATCATAGCTTTTGATTTGACACATTAGCCATTGAATACCTTCCCCTGGCCACTATTCACTATTTTTTGGGTTCATTAGTTGAAATTCAATAACTATCAGCCCTAGCCAGATCAGATCTGTGGACTCTTTTTGAAGCTAGCATGCAGATAAATATCAGCACCTAATATCTCCATGTTCATCTTTTGTAGGAATAGTACAGCCATTATTAGACTTCATGTTTGCAAGTGCAATTATACTAAAAATTTTGTGGATTCCTTAGCTCGAAGGTTGAATTCTTCAAGGCTACATTAGTTCAGTCTTCAGTCATATTTGATTATGCTTTAGAATTTATAATATACAGAATTGATCAAATGAGCACACCCCTTCTACATATCATAATTGTCATATATTTATTTAGGAAAAAAGTAGCTAATTGCAAGTGGCTGGCAATTTTTGTTCATTGCTAATCTTCGAGCATGAACACAACCAAAGCTCATTAAAATAAGGACACGAGTTTCTGAGTCATTTAATTCCTATTTATGATGGACAGTTTTCTCATGTTGTTCCTTTTCAATCAATGATTTTTATGCATCTACACCAGGGACAAGTATATTTTATTCTACTTGGATCTTCAAACATTCTTGATGTTTTAACATGAAAAATATATTTCTTTGTATGGTTGAGAGTTGTTTTACACAATAAATAATTAATGGCTAGTTAACTCTAATATATTCCTACTTCTGTTTGACTTTTTGCAAATCCCCCTTTGTCATGATTGTCATGTGCTATTAACTTTTTTTCTCCATGTTGTCAATGCTATAGTAAGTTAATATTGTACCTTATTTCAGAATATTGTACCTTATTTCAGAATAAAGGGGGGTAATGGACGTTGTATATCTGCCAGGTTTATTATCTGCAGATGTCATTAGTTCCCAGTTAGGCTTTTGTTTATGTGACGTTAATTACCTTTCCTGTCCTTCGATTTATAACTAGCTACTAGTTCTCAGCATGTCTGTTATACCATTCCTGACTATGAGAGATGGCTTCTTGTAGGCCCAAGTCCATAGACACATGCCCATAACTTTCGGAAAGTGCAGCTGTGCACACTACTTTCCATTAAGACTGGTGGATGTAGTGAAGATTGTTCATATTGTCCCCAGTCCTCAAGGTATGATACCGGGTTTGATATGTCTAAAGATAGGACTAGATCGGGACCGTTCAAATCGGGCACGAATCTTAACGCTCTCAAGGGTAAAACAGTAATTTCACCTACAAACGGGTCCGAAATGGAAACTGGGTCTCTTCTTCACGGCCCAGCAACCCATAAACGGATCTGTCCTGTTGAATACGGGTCCCAACTCGTTACAAACCAGTTCAGAAGGATAAGGAGGGATCCAGATCCGTAATTATCCCTAAGAGGTGGTTTTAACCACTTCTATCCAACCACACCGGGAAGTAGAGATTTATTCTTATCTCGAAACAAATTCCTAAGGCGACCATAAATATCCCCCCACCGTTACAAGATAATGAATCTTTGCCTACCAAAAGCTATTGCTTAATCTTTCTGGTTATTGACAAGAGCGTCGGAGGGTTCGTCGTCGGGATCCATCCCGGTGTATCGAACTTTTGTGCAGGTTCGTGGCAGCGGCAAGGAACGAGTCAACACATAGGCGGAGTCAACAGGTCCGCTTTACTGTTTCCCTAAAGAACTTACAAATTCATCTGTTCGCTCCCACACCCGAAATCAGCAACAACAGATTTATGCCATCTGTGGGAAACAGAAGCAGCGATCCAGTCCTCTCCCATCAGCCAAACTAGTTTCAAGCCATGCCTCCCAAGAAGGGGAAGACCACGATTTATAACCGCAGAGAAACTTTTGCACCTTCTCCTCCTCCATTACTTAAGGTTCTGCCTCAACCCACACAACAAGTCCAGCAGTCTGGACATCCTCTTCTTCAACTTGTCCAGCAACCACAGCCTGGACGGCCTCTTCCTCAACAACCTCAGCCCCAGCTGGCTCCTTAAGGACCACAGGAGGCTGCCGGGGGACCCTCCCGCCGGAGTCGACAGGGGCAACATCCTCATCACGACCATGTGTCGGTACACAACCCCTCGTCCGACTCCATGGCCTCGCATAGTCCCCCTACGCCAAAGGATCTCTGGAACATCATCATCAACAGGCAGTATGGGGAAGATCACTAGACCCGCTTAGATGAGAGGCGGACCCATGATGGGATACCTCGTCGAGAGCATCACAGGGGTCCAACGATCCGGTCTCCTAGAGCCCGGTCCCCCCGTAGGCCGGATCGCAGAAGGTCCAACTCTCCCAAAAGGCGGAGGGAGTCGCCCCAGCGCCATCAAAGGAGAAGCTGCTCTCCGGTCGTCCGACCTGCTCTTCAGGATCACCGAGAGCAGGAGGCTCCCGTCACGAGGGCAGAGTTTCGGCAATTCCAAGAGGCAGTCTTGAGGGCCTTCAATGTTGCTCCTGACCACGGTCAGTGGGTGCCCAGTCCTCAGCCTGCCCAGGACCGTAGGCGTCGTACACCCAGTCCTCAAGCGCCCCTGAGCTATCGTCGTCGCACTCCTAGTCCCCTTCCACAGGAGGACAAATCTTGGGCCTCAGCGAGGCATGATCGGAGGGAAGATTCGGTCTACCGCCGTCTCCATGAGATGGAGAGGCGCCTTGGCCGATTGGACAGAGAGGAGCAACGGACAAGGAATTTCCTCCCCAACAGACCTCCATTCTCTCGGATATAATGGAGGCACCGGTCCCGGATAATTTCAAGCCTCATTTTGAATCTTACAACGGGGAGTCCAACCCCACTGACCACATTGAGAGTTTTAAAACTCATGATGATACATCAGGCGTCAGATGCCCTCCTCTGCAAGACTTTCTCGGCCACTCTGAAGGGGCCTGCAAGGGAATGGTACTCCCATCTTGCCCCAGCCTCCATCTTCTCCTTCGATCAGCTCGAAAGCCTCTTCCTGACTCACTTCGTGAGCAGCCGCCGAGCCGAAAAAACAAGCACCTCCCTACTATTGCTTCACCAAAGGAAAGGCAAGCGGTTGAGAGATTATGTCAAATGCTTCGCCGCGGAGGCCAGATCCATCACCTCCCTGGACCAGTCTGTTGCCTCCACCGCCTTCCAATCCAATGTCACTAACGACAGCTTCCGAGCATCCCTTACCAAGAAGCCCCCTCGAGATTTCTCAGAACTTCTGCTTAAGAGTGAGAAATACATCCGAGCGGAAGAAGTCCTCTCCCGCCCTGCTTTTGAAGGATCGTCCTCCGGAAACAAACGGAAGGGCGCTGAAGGAGCTAAGAAGCTCCAGAAGGACAACGGAGGCCAGTGTCGCCCTCTCCTCGCTTCGAGAAGTTCACTCTGCTCAACGCGAGTGTCTCAGCCATCCTGATGGAGGTTGAGAAAGAGGGTCTTCTTCCGCCCCTCCAACGATGAACACCCCGGGGAAGATTCCAACTCCTCCCGTAAAGCCTTCGTCTTGGAAGTAAATTCTGTGTAGAATCGTCCTTCCCGCAGGGGCCTAGGGGTCCCAGTCACTTTTTCAGATAGAGACCTAGAGGGCGTCCGAACCCCCTATTGCGACGCGTTGGTCATAAACCTCTACATGGACAACTTTGACGTGCACCGGCTCCTAGTAGACAACGACAGTTCGGTCAACATTCTTTTTCTGGAGGCCTTCCAGGGGCTCAAGCTATCCAGGGATCGGCCCAAGCCCGCCGGCTACACTCTGCACGAGTTCACGGGAGTGCCAGTGACGATCGAGGGTGTCATAACTCTCGACGTAACCACTAGCAAAACTCCCACCATCCGAACCGAGTCAATTGACTTCATGGTGGTAGATGTGAAAGCTGCCTACAACGTTATCCTAGGTCGACTAGGCCTAGCTGCTCTGCAGGCTAAGCAGTTAAAATCCCCGATTACGCCTGATTAATCCCCGATTAATCGCTAATCGGAGGCTAAGCGATTATTTTTTTAGCGATTTATAATATTTCAATAGTTAGCGATTTAATCGGAAATAATCGGCGGATTAGTGGTTAATTGGCCAATTTTAAGTGGTCGATAAACCGATTAAATCTCCTCCTGTAATTTTTATGCTTGTTTGCATTATTTGGGCTCAATCCGGCCCAAATTCAAAATTTAAACCCCTTTTGGTCCTCGCGCAAACCCAAACCTGACATATCGCCGCTCTCTTCTTCCTCGTGCAAACCCAAACTCAAACTGATTATCTTTAAACCCAAACCCAAACTGATTCTCTTCTTCCTCGAGCAAACCTAATCCAGACCCGTCATTGCCCCCCCTGTACCGACACATACTTGACCCGACCTGTATCTGCACATCCTCTTGTTGCTCGCACTGCTCTTCCCCAATTGTTTTTTGTTGATGGAACCGACCAGCAAACCGGACCAAACCACATCCAGAATTCAAACTCAGTTCAAACCAAGTACTCCTTTTAGTCTATAACTATATGTTCCTATTTGATAATATCATAATTGTTTTATGTTAGGTTTTAGGGTTGCTACATAATGAGGATATATATCTTTTTTTAATTTTATAAATAATAATTTTTTCGATTTAATCCCCGATTATCTTCCGATTAACCGATAACTCACTAATCGCTTCTAAACCGATTAGTTCCAAAAACCGATTTTAACTGCCTTGTCTGCAGGCCATACCCTCGGCATACCACATGAAGATGAAATTACCCAACACAGCGGGTGTGGGAGAAGTCAGAGGGAGCCAGAAGGCAGCCCGCAAGTGCTACATGACCTCGGTGGGAAGACCTGTCCTCTCCCTCGAAGCTCTTGAACTCCCCCAAGGGAGTATCCCACCTATATCGAAGCTAGTCGATGAGCTGGAAGAGGTGGCCTTTTTAGAAGGAGATCCAACCCGTAAATTCCTGATTAGCAAAGTCCTTCCCCCTCCTGTTCACTTCGACATTATCCAGTGCCTAAGGAGAAATCGAGACCTCTTCGCCTGGACTGCAACTGACATGTCGGGGATCTCTGAGGAGCTCCTCATGCATCACCGTAGTGTCACCTCGGGGGCTAGACCCATTCAGCAGAAGCGACACAAATTTGTCCCCGAGCGCCAGCAAGCAATCAAGGAGGAGGTTGAGAAACTCCTTAGGGATCGGTTCATATAGGAGGTCAACTATTCGGAGTGGCTCTCCAATATCGTGATGGTCAAGAAGGCCAACAGGAGCTGGAAGATCTGCATCGACTTCACGGATCTAAACAAAGGCTGCCCCAAAGATCCATTCCCGCTCCCGAGCATCGACGCCCTAATTGATGCTACCTCGGGCCATGAACTCTTAAACTTCATGGATGTGTTCTCTGGGTACAATCAGATAAGAATGTTCCCTCCCGACATTTTGAAGACCTCTTTCTGCACCGATCAAGGACTGTAATGCTACCGGGTCATGCCCTTCGGGCTTAAGAATGCTAGCGCCACCTACCAACGCCTTGTTAACAAGATCATCGAGGAGCAAATTGGACGGAACATGGAAGTCTATGTGGACGAAATGTTGGTGAAGTGCGTCAGCGGATCAGATCATGTCTCCGATCTCCAAGAGGTTTTTGACGTATTGAGGAGACACAATATGAGACCGAACCCGAACAAGTGTGCGTTCGGAGTCTCATCCAGCAAGTTCTTGGGATTCATGGTCAGCCAAAAGGGGCATAGAGGCCAATCCCGAGAAGATCCAGGCCATACTCAACATGGCTTCCCCCTCCAATGTTAAAGATGTGCAGAGACTCACCGGGTGCCTTGCGGCGATAGGGTGCTTCCTCTCCAAACCCGAGGGAAAATGCCTCCCGTTCTTCAAGGCCCTTAGGGGGGCTAAAGGTTTTGAATGGGGACAACAGCAACAAGAGTCCTTTGACCAGCTCAAGGCGTACTTAGTCAAACCCTCACTTTTGAGCAAGCCAAGGCCCGGGGAGGTCCTCTACTTATACCTCGCCGCTTTGGAGCAGACCCTCAGCAATGTTTTAGTAAGAGAAGAAGACAAGAGGCAGAGGCCCATCTACTACGTGAGCAAAGTCCTTAGGGACGCTGAACTCCATTACCCGAAACTAGAGAATATGACCTATGCCTTGGTCATGGCGGCCTGAAAGCTCTGCCCGTACTTCCAGTCTCACTCGGTGGTCGTGCTTACTAACCAGCCGCTCAAACAAGTCCTCCACAAGCCTGAGACCTCCGGACGTCTTATGAAGTGGTCCATCGAGCTAAGCCAACATGATATCAGCTATCAGCCTCGAACTGCTATCAAGGCTCAAGCTCTAGCCGAGTTTATAGTGGAGAGTACAATTCCCGAGGTCCGCAAAGCAATAGAGGAACCCTCCTTCTGGACGGTGTATGTAGAAGGGTCCTCGTGCGTCGATGGGAGTGGAGCGGGAGTCATCTTAGCGAGCCCAGATGATTTCATCCTCCAGTATTCACTCCACATCAACTTCAGAGCATCCAACAACGAGGCTGGGTATGAAGCCCTTATAGCGGGCTTATGCGTGGCTCGCAAGGCAGGGGCAAAGCATATCAAGATATTTAGCGACTCGCAGCTGGTGGTGAACCAGGTATCAGGGAAATACGAAGTGCGAGACGGTCGCATGGCCAAGTACTTGGCCAAGGTCAAAGACCTGATGGCCTCTTTTGAGGAGGCATAACTCCAGTGGATCCCCCGAGAAGAGAATGCGCAGGCGGATGCCCTCTCAAAGCTAGCTTCCTCCTCCCTTCAAGGGCTTGAACAAACTGTCTTAATAGAAGTCCTATTGAAGCCCAGTATCGAGGAAGAAGGTCCCGAGCCGATGGAGACGCTGCCCTTACAACTCGGGAATAATTGAATGAGGCCTTTGCTCGAGTTCCTCAGAGATGGGATCCTTCCCTTAGATCCTAAAGAGACTCGAAAGGTCCGAACCAGGACTGAGCGGTGCACCCTCATCAAGGGAGTCTTGTCCAAACGCTCCTACACCCAAGTAGACGGCAGACTCTACTTGAGGTGTCTATCCCCAGACGAAGCCCTATATGCTTTGAAGGAAGTGCATGAAGGGATATGTGGTGCTCACTCTGGAGCAAGGTCTCTCGCCTGCAAAATCTTAAACTATGGATATTTCTGGCCTACTGTCCTTCGTGACGGCGAACAACACGTTTGTCAATGCGGTCCTTGCCAAAAATTCTCAACAATCTGCCACCTACCGCAAGCTCAGCTCTCCTCTCTATCCATTCAGACCCCTTTGCAATGTGGGGAATGGACTTGCTCGGGCTGTTCCCCCGAGCACCAGGCTAGCTAAAGTTCCTTGTCGTGGCGATCGACTATTTCTCTATGTGGATCAAAGCCGAGCCCTAGCAACGATCACGGAGAATAGGGTGCAACGCTTCTTTTGGAAGAACGTTATTTGCAGATTCGGCGTGCCCCGAATCTTGATAACGGACAACAGAACTCAGTTCGTGGGGGCAGCATTCCGTGCTTTTTGCGCGGATCTTGGCATTCAACAACGATTCTCCTCGGTCTCCCACCCCCAGTCCAACGGTCAGGCAGAGAACGCCAATCGGCAATTCTCTCCGGCCTGAAAAATAGACTGAGCAGGTCGGCTAAAGGGTTATGGGTAGAGCATCTCCCCAATGTGCTCTGGAGCTATAGCACTACGAAGAGGACCCCCACGGGAGAATCGCCCTTCAACCTCACTTACGGCTCCGTAGCTGTTATCCCCTTGGAGGTGGGTCTACTGTCCCCCCACCTGATTGCTTACAAGAGCAAAACGTGAACGAGCTTCGCAGCAACTTGGACCTCATTAATGAGCTCTTTGAGAGATCCTCCATTCAGCAAGAAATCTATAGGCGTAGGATCGAGCATTCCTACAACAGGAGAGTCCGCCCTACCAATCTCAAAGAAGGAGATCTGGTGCTCAGGAAGTTGTCTATTTCTTTTTCCAGAAAGAAAGAAAAATTGGCACCCAATTGGGAAGGACCATATAGGATCTCAAAGTTGTCCGCCCAGGTGCTTATCAACTTGAAGATTCGGGGGGAAAGAGGGTGCCGAGGATATGGAACGCCGAGCACTTGTTGAAGTACCAAAAGGGTGTTTAAACACCAGTCCAAGCAAGTTCTCCAATAGTGTTCTCCTTAAAGCATGTTGAAATTATTTCTTTTTCCATATTAAGTGTAATAATGGCTCGCAACTTATAAGTAGCCGCTTAGTTGTTTTCAATAAAAGTGTTCTACCCCCTGGAGATTCTCTATTCTAAGCACTCTGGTTGTACTACTTTTGGGCTTACAAAAAGTAAAAACTCATTAAACAACAAGTTCGGAGTCCAACACTTTGTTCGATGCAACTTGTGCTACTTGCGAACGAGCAAGTACTAAGTAGCTCACCATTCGGAATTGCTCCTACAACTGTTGAATACTCTCTTAACAACAAGTTCGAAGTCCAACACTTGGTTCGATGCAACTTGTGCTGCTTGCGAAAGAGCGAGTACTAAGTAGCTCACCGTTCGGAATTTCTCCCACAACTGTTGATACTCTCTTAACAACAAGTTCAGATTCCAACACTTGGTCCGATGCAACTTTTGCTACTTGCGAGCGAGTGAGTACTAAGTAGCTCACCATTCGGAATTGCTCCTACAACTATTGATACTATTGCAAGCATTAACGAAACACATTCTCACAAGAAGTTCGAGAAATGGGTATATTAATCAAAATTTGAGGTACAAGTCTAATTCTAGACCAAAAACTCACATTATTACATCAAGGTGCAAGACTCATATGAAACGGAGACTACAAGATTACAAAATTTCGCTCTAGCCCCTCCTAGGAAACGGGATGCCTTTATTAAGAGATACTCGGGGTCGGCCTAGACTAGATCGAAGGCATGATATCTCGACAATCTGAAAAAGGCGAGCAGAATATAAATTCCCAAGTCTAAACGAGGATACTACGAGGCAACTCAAAAGTGAGACGAACTCTCAATCGTTTCAAAATCTCACCAACACTTGTTCAGAAAAGGACATTTCATTAAAAATTTCACGAGTACAAAGAACGGTGGCCAGTCTGTACAAACAAAAGAAAGAGCGACAGAAAAGTGCGATGAAGGTATGAGGGGGATTAGGGGACCACCTTGGTGGATGACACCGACGTTGCGGCAACTCCACGAACGTCCTCGGTTGTCTCCATGATTGCGGGGGTGCCCTCCCCCTCTTCTTCTTCCTCTTCCTCTTCCTCTACTTCGACTAACACCTCAGCCGTTGGAGCAACCTCGCCCTCGAGGAGGTCGTATAAGCTATACCCCGATCCATCGGAACCGGGGACACGCGCCTCCACATGCCTCAGGGCCCAGGCGTAAGATTGCTCCATGTTGGAGCGCATGTGTGCCTTCACTTCGGCCCTGACCGCCTCCGTGGCCGCTTCCACGGCAGCCTCCCTCTCCCTCGCAGCATCTTCGGCTGCCCTCGCCGCTATCTCTTCTCCTTGGCAGCCTACTCCACCTCTCTGTCTGCCCTCTCCTTCTCGAGAGACAACTAATCCTGTGGCTTGGCCAACGCGGCTTCGAGGAGCTGGATCTGGGCCGCCTGAGATTCGGACAACCGCTTCTCCGCCTTGAGCATCTTAATAGCCTTGGCACGCTCGGCCCTGTCTCGGTCGCTCGGCGCCTTGAGCTCTTTTTCCTGCTCGGTGATCTGCTCCATCTTGTGACTGAAGTGGCAGGTCATCTGCATGAACAGATACGGGACCCTTTGAGCGAAAGTGATAACCGGAGGAGAGACAAGGGGATCGAGACTAAACTCACCGACATGGTCGCCTTGGCGATCTCAAACGCATTATCGCCGACCGTCCCTGCCTTCAGCGCCGCCCGATCCTTAGGGGTCGGCAAGTGCCGAACCGCCTGCATACAACTGACAGCATCCCCGAGGAAGCCATCGTGCCTCATCACTCGCCAATCCGGGACAAACTACTTCTTATGCTCCTCGGTGAGGATTGCATCCACTGCTGCTGTTAAGGGGGGAGCGTCGAGTGCCAACACTTGGTCGAGAGAAGTCCCTTAGGAAGTCAAGGCAGGGGAAGCAGTGGGGGCAGGCGACTCCGACTCCAAATTGACAATCGGCGCCGCAACCACCGAGGCCTTTACCACCTTGGTAGCCGTAGGACCGGCGGTCGTCCTCTTCCTCTTCTTACCATTGGGGGCCTGGTAAGCTACTCCGGTTCGATCAGACAGCATCGCCCTGAAGTCCATACCTGGAGCCTCTGCAAAAAAGAAAACAGAGATCGGCATATGAAGAAATTAAAGGCAAAATTTAAAAAAACGTCACAAAAGTTTGGCCCAGTTTAAAAGAACGTCACAAAACTTTTTTTTTATAAAAAAACCACACAATGTTTAACTTTCAACTCACAGAGTTACCAACCGTTAACTTGCTTCTACGTGCACTGCACGTACTCTAAATAAGTGACGAAAATACCCATGTTTTAATTAGGGTAAGAATCGTTTCGTGGTCTTCTTCTTCCCCAATTACTAAGCGGGAAAAAAAGACCCAAATCAGGGTTTTGCTTTCTTGCTACTATTCAAACCAGGTTAAATTTGGTGCATTTTTTAATGTTTTTTGTGCTACAGGTCCATTTGAATTTTTCTTATTTCAATGGTTTGTTTGAAATGTAGGGAAGAAGAGGGAGAATGTTTCACTTTTTTGCACAAAAATTTGGATATGAAGCTTGAAATGTAAGGAGTCAGTGGAGAATCAATGATTTTGTGTACAGGGTTACTCATTTTTTGGTCCCTAAAGGATAGAAGAATTTTTGTATTATCAGGGTTACTCAAGTTATTTGTCCCAGTTTTGTGAACATGTACTATGAAATTGAATGCAATGTATTGAACATCTCAGCTGTCTTGATCTCACATTAGTGGATTTGTGGTGATGAGATTGATCTGATTTGCAAAGTTTGATGCTCCAAATTGTAGCTGTGATTTGTTTGAGGTGTTGGATTTTGTCGAATATGCAATGTGTAAATTTGTTGTAAGTGTGTTGTTAGTATAAGTGAATGTGTGAAATAACCAAGTTGAAAGAAAACCTAATCATGTGAAATATAAACGCTGACAATTTTGAGAGAAAACCTGATCATGTGTACATACTGTACATTATCAATAGTTTAGGGCTGTTTTGTAAACTAAACTAATAGTTTTGTGATGTTCTTTTAAACAAAGGCATATCTCTGTGATGTTTTTTTAAAGCAGAAGAATACTTTTGTGATGTTTTTATAAACCAAACAATAGTTTTGTGATGTTTTTTTAAACAATTTTATACAAAAACCTAAAGTGTTCTGAAATGAAAAGATTTGCTTTTTTTTAATCATAAACACTACATCTATTAACAACAACGATTCGGAAGATGAATATATGGGTTGATTGTAAAACTCTAGTTCCACACCACATTAACAACAAAAAAATTATCAAAATTGGTCCACCCAAACCACACTTTCATTTGGTTCAAACAACATCAGAATACCCATACCGAAACCAACATACACAAATATATTAATTTGACAACCAACCTTGTTCGATTTGCTTGATTGATTTGGGGTTCATTGATTTCGATTGCTTCATTGAGTACGTTGCTGATTGAATCTATGGAGTGAATTAGGGTTCATTGATTTGGGGTGTTTTTACGGTAAGGAAGGAGGAGAACAGGGGTATTTTCGTCACTTATTTAGAGTACGTGCAATGCACGTAGAAGCAAGTTAACGGTTGGTTAACTCTGTGAGTTGAAAGTTAAACATTGTGTGGTTTTTTTTAAAAAAAAGTTTTGTGACGTTTTTTTTAAACTGGGCCAAACTTTTGTGACGTTTTTTGAAATTTTGCCAAAATTAAACTTAAACAAAAAAAATAAAAAATAAAATGCGAAGCATACTAGGGGCGATCGGGTTAAGAACCCCACCGAAGAGGACCTTCTCGGTCAACTCCTTGCAGCCAAATGATTCACGAGCCACAAGTTTGGCCACTATGTCATCTTCTTCCGGAGTCAACGCCGGCTCAGTCTTCGCCCACTTCGGTACTTCCTCCGTCCACTAAATCAGAATGTTCCACGGGGCATCACATCGGATCAAGAAGTACTTCTCCTTCCAAATTTTGATGGAGTACGCCCCGCCTCGGCAATAAGTAGTACCGATACTGTCTTGCTCTTCCGATAAATACGATACATACTCCGGAGAATAATGAGTTGGGGAGCGACCCTTATTGCTTGGCACTAAAGGATAAAACCGTTGATGTGTCGCCACATGTTCGGCATATACTGGACCGGACTCAAGCCGTACCATTGTAGCACTTCGACTATGAACGGGGGCATAGGTAAGCTTAGTCCGGCGAAGAAGGCATCGAACGGGAATATACACATTCGAGGGAGGTCGGTGTGCAAGCTCTAACACTTGCACCCGGAAGGAGCGTAAGTTCCCTCGAAATTTGGAAGCTGCGTCGGATCCGAACCAGGTCCTTCTCTGTCAGCATGGAGGGGATGTCCTCGATTTCGGTATACTCCCTCGCCCTGCTCTCTTCATATGAGGCCAACCTCCCATACACGACCTTTGCTAGGAGGTCAGCGGAGTATTCTCGAACTCTGTTGAGGTTCGATAAGGGACCTGGAAGCCGGCCCAACGCCCCTGTCCTTCTCTCTGTCTCCATTATCTTTACTGACCGTACTACCCCTACCGTTGCCTTCCCCTTGTCCAAACTCGGAGCTACGACCAAGGGCTGATCCTCTTCATGGTCCGGGGTGGAGGTCTCACTCCCCGAAGAAACCCTAGACATCTCGCACTATATACGAAAGAGTATATATTTACCTTGATGTAACAACTGCGGTCGGAATATCTCGCCGGAGAGCCAAACGCCTTGCCGCGACCGCTAGTAGAACCGCTCGAGAGTGAAAATTCTCCAAGAGTAAAAAGTGAAGAATGAAAAAAGGAGTGGAGGGGAACAGACTTATAGTGTGTGGGGGTTGCTGCTTGGGCTTCTGGGACAATTGGGCCCCCAAAAACACGAGAAATGCCCAAGAATGCTAAACAACAGAAGGCATAAAGACAGAATCTCAGGCTACACCGATCAAGCGACTCAGAGCGAGCCACGTCCCTCGGAGTCAGATCCGAATAAACGTGGATCCGAGCGTGAAATTGGCCAAAATGCTGTTTCAACATTCGTGCTCGACCCAAATCAAGCGACTCAGAGTGAGCCACGTCCCTTGGAGTCAGATCCGAACAAACGTGGCTCCGAGCATGAAATTGACCAAAATGATGCCTCAACATTCGCGCTCGACCCAGATCAAGCGACTCAGAGCGAGCCACGTTTCTCGGAGTCAGATCCGAACAAACGTGACTTCGAGCGTGAAATTGGTCAAAATGCTGCCTCAACATTCACGTTCGACCCAGATCAAGCGACTCAGAGCGAGCCATGTCCCTCGGAGTCAGATATGGACAAACGTGGCTCCGAGTGTGAAATTGGCCAAAACGTTACCTCAACATTTGCGCTCGACCCAGATCAAGCCACTCAGAGCGCGCCACATCCCTCGAAGTCAGATCCGAACAAACGTGGCTCCGAGCGTGAAATTGCCCAAAACGCTGCCCCAACATTCGCGCTCGACCCAGATCAAACGACTCAGAGCGAGCCACGTTCCTCGGAGTTAGATCCGAACAAACGTGGTTCCGAGCGTGAAATTGGCCAAAATGCTACCTTAACATTCGCGCTCGACCTAGATCAAGCGACTCAGAGCGAGCCACGTTCCTCGGAGTCAGATCCGAACAAACGTGGCTCCGAGCGTGAAATTGGCCAAAACGCTGCCTTAACGTTCGCGCACGACCCAGATCAAGCGACTCAGAGCAAGCCACGTTCCTCGGAGTCAGATCCGAACAAACGTGGCTCCGAGCGTGAAATTGGCCAAAACGCTGCCTTAACGTTCGCGCACGACCCAGATCAAGCGACTCAGAGCAAGCCACGTTCCTCGGAGTCAGATCCGAACAAACGTGGCTCCGAGCGTGAAATTGGCCAAAACGTTGCCTCAACGTTCTCGCTCGACCCAGATCAAGCGACTCAGAGCGAGCCACGTCCCTCGGAGTCATATCAGAACAAAAGTGGCTCTCAGCGTGAAATTGGCCAAAACGCTGCCTTAACATTCGCGCTCGACCCAGATCAAGCGACTCAGAGCGAGCCACGTCCCTCGGAGTCAGATCAGAACAAAAGTGGCTCTAAGCGTGAAATTGGCCAAAACGCTGCCTTAACATTCGCGCTCGACCCAGATCAAGCGACTCAGAGCGAGCCACGTCCCTCGGAGTCAGATCTGAACAAACGTGGCTCTGAGCGTGAAATTGGCCAAAACGTTGCCTCAACATTCGCGCTCGACCCAGATCAAGCGACTCAGAGCGAGCCACGTCTCTCGGAGTCAGATCAGAACAAAAGTGGCTCTGAGCGTGAAATTGGCCAAAACGTTGCCTCAACATTCGCGCTCGACCCAGATCAAGCGACTCAGAGCGAGCCACGTCCCTCGGAGTCAGATCCGAACAAACATGGTTCCGAGCGTGAAATTGGCCAAAACGCTGCCTCAACATTCGCCCTCGATCCAGATGAAGCGACTAAGAGCGAGCCACGTCCCTCAAAGTCAGATCCGAACAAACGTGGTTCCGAGCATGAAATTGACCAAAATGCTGCTTCAACATTAGCGTTCGACCCAGATCAAGCGACTCAGAGTGAGCCACGTTCCTTGGAGTCAGATCCGAACAAACGTGGCTCCGAGCGTGAAATTGGTCGAAACGCTGTCTCAACATTCGTGCTCGACCCAAATCAAGCGACTCAGAGCGAGCCACGTCTCTCGGAGTCAGATCCGAACAAATGTGGCTCCGAGCGTGAAATTGGCCAAGATGGTGCCTCAACATTCGCGCTCAACCCAGATCAAGCGACCCAGATTTGGCCACGTCCCTCGGTGTCAGCCACCGAGCAAACGTGGCACGGAGCGTGGCGTGAAGGAAAACACACATGCGCTCTGGATAAGCCGTCTGATGGCTCAGAAATACACGCCTAAGCTTGATGAACGCTCCAGATTTGGCCACGTCCCTCGGTGTCTGCCACCGAACAAACGTGGCACTGAGCGCGACTTGAAGGAAAAAACACATGCGCCCTGGATCAGCCGTCTGATGGCTCAGAAATTCGCGTCGGAGCTTGATGAACGCTCCAGATTTGGCCACGTGCCTCTGTGTCAGCCACGGAGCAAACGTGGCACCGAGCGCGGCTTGAAGGAAAAAAACACCTGCGCTCTGGATCAGCCGTCTGATGGCTCAGAAATTCGCGCCAAAGCATGATGAATGCTCCAAATTTAGCCACGTCCCTTAGTGTCAGCCACTGAGCGAACGTGGCACCAAGCACGGCGTAAAGGAAAAAACACCTGCGCTCCGGATCAGCCATCTGATAGCTTAGAAATTTGCGCCGAAGCTTGATGAACGCCCCATATTTGGCCACGTCGATATTTTGCTGATTAATCCCTTTTTCTTATTTATTAATTCGAATTAATTATTTAAAAATTATCAAAAATGATTAAAAATTCAAAAAGTTTAATTAAAAATTCTAAAAAATAGTTATAAATTCAGGAAAATATTTTCGAGCCCCTGGATAAATAATTATTAATTAGAACGGTTAATTAGTACTCTTTGAAAATAGATCACCACTTCGCAAAATTGAATAAAAATTTGAAAAATAATAAAAAAATTGAAAAAAAATACAGGAAAATCCAAGAATCATTATGGGCACTCCTCTAACTCAGAAAAACACCGTTATACTTCGAGCAAGATCCAAACCCCTTTAAGAACTCCGATAAAGTCTCGTACGCCATCAAAACAGCAATACTACCCCCCAAAAGCTGTAATACACAGTCTTTGGGAGTGGGGGGCGCGTGATATGGCTAAAAATAGGAATAGATCGGGACCGTTCAAATCGGACACGAATCTTAAAGCTCTCGGTGGTAAAACAGTAATTTCACCTACAAACGAGTCCGAAATGGGAACTGGGTCTCTTCTTCAGGGCCCAGCAACCCATGAACGGATCTGTCCTATTGAATACGGGTTCCAACCCGTTACAAACCAGTTCAGAAGGATAAGGAGGGATTCAGATCCTTAATTATCCATAAGAGGTGGTTTTAACCACTTCTATTGAACCACACCCGGAAGTAGAGATTTATTCTTATCTCGAAACAGATCCCTAAGGCGACTATAAATATTCCTCCCCCACCATTACAAGGTAATGAATCTTTGCCTACCAAAAGCTCTTGCTTAATCTTCCTGGTTATTGACAAAAGCGTCGGAGGGTTCGTCGCCGGGATCTATCCCGGTGTATCGAACTTTTGTGCAGGTTCGTGGCAGCGGCGAGGAAGAAGTCAACACATAGGCGGAGTCAACAGGTTGACTTTACTGTTTTCCTAAAGAACTTACAAATTCGTCTGTTTGCTCCCACACCCGAAATCAGCAGCAACAGGGTTGAAAGCTCCTAAGCTGATGAACTCAGACGCAGTTCTCGAGGCAGCAAAGAAGGTATGAGTTAGTGTTTTTTTTCTTGTATTGTAAGTGCATAAGATGCAAGGCTTCTGTTGATATGAATAGTTCAAGAATTTAAACAACTTCTGCTGAATTATAAGTCGTTTAAGTTCTGTTTATACCAATTCTGCCAACTAGTGCTATCAAATACTTTCAGGCATTTCATCCTAATTAAGGTGCTAGCTAAGACATCCTCATCCTCTGTTACGATTTGGTGATATATAAGATCTATTTCAGTTTCAGCTTTGAATAACAAGATTCTATAGAATCTGCCAAATCACCACTGTAGATGTTCACAAAGTTGTTAGCATAAATCAAGCATGTTTTTAGCTGCTGCTATCTTTACATTACTGTTATTGTTCATATCTATTAGGTGGTGTTTGGTACTTCATGTAATTTTCCCTAGAGTGAAAATTCCATGGAATTGAATTTTCGTGATTGAGATTCCTAGGAATGTTGCATTCCAGGAGATACGCATCCAGATTATTGTGTACTAATGAGTTACCATTCTCACTTTTGATTTGTATTTTCATTTTAGATGACTGTTATCATAGAATCAATAACTGCAATTGAAATGAACCCTGCTGAAATCATAACCAACAATTACACTCCCAGATCCTTATGAATGATATTTTGAAGATTCAGGATAAAGTTTTATTATTTGCAATGCTGAAATTCCAGAATTTCTCGCCAAGTTATACCTAGACCTGTTCTCACTGGCAAGGATAACTAGAAATTTCACTGTATCTTGTTCGTTGTAACATCATTATCACCTTTTATCACCAGGCGAAGGAGGCAGGCAGCACACGATTTTGCATGGGTGCTGCTTGGAGAGAACACAATTGGCAGGAAAACCTACTTCAAACAGATCCTTGAATACGTGAAGGAAATAAGGTAATCTTCAACTTTTACATCTATATCTACCCATTTTTACTATATATTATGCTTTGGAAAATGCTGATGTTTTAGCAACTTTTTATGTTACCTGCCATCTTCTGCATGAATTAGTCTTCTCCTTCGCCTTTGAGTTTTATTGTTAGAATAAAATTTGATTGTTGAGTTTAAACTACTTGCTACTGACATAAAGGTTAGGCATAATGTTCATATTTCAGAGAAATGGGCATGGAGGTATGCTGTACATTAGGCATGCTTGAGAAGCAACAAGCACTCGAGCTTAAAGAGGCTGGCCTCACAGCATATAATCATAACCTTGATACTTCAAGAGAATATTACCCCAATATTATAACCACAAGATCTTATGATGAAAGACTGGAGACACTACAGCTTGTCAGGGAAGCTGGAATCAATGTCTGCTCAGGTATCTCAGCTCTTCCTAAACCTTTTATTGATTAATTATGAATTTTCATCTAAAATTTATCTGAATTGAACTTGCTTGTAGTTAACTATCTTTCATTTAGGCTAGGTTCGATATTGTTCTTGAAACACATTAAGGGCTCAAAATAGGTGTTTTGTAAAATTATATGAAGTGTGTTGTGCCCAGAGTACTTTTCAGATTTGGGGGTTCTCTCTCTTTTTCTCTGTAGATCATAAGAGTTCATTTTGATTCTGGTAAATCACTTTTGCCACTATTTTTCACATAGGACTTATGTTCACTGCCATACAACGCAGAGCCTTGCCTCTTTGTTATTTCTCAGCATTGAGATTCCAATCATGTATGCTGGCATGAATACTTGAATGATACTTCCATTTTTCTTCTTTTTTTCCCGAAATCATATATCCATCCTCTGCAAGAACTTTTAGTTTATGTGCAATGTTAATTCATTTATTGAGATAAAATTTATGCAAAGTTGAATCTGTTGTTGAAATTCTACAACTATGTACCGTTAATGAACATTCCTCTTTATCCGCGAGTTAATTGTCTGTTCTATTTGTGGGGGGGATTATTGGTCTCGGGGAAGCAGAAGAGGATCGTGTTGGTCTGCTGCATACACTGGCCACACTCCCTACACACCCTGAGAGTGTTCCCATTAATGCCTTGCTTGCAGTCAAGGGTACACCTGTGAGACCCCGTATTTCTAGTATAGTATATATATACTATATATAGTATATATGTAGAGTATAATATACTAGTAGAAAGAAGAAAGAAATAAGAAAGAATGGATAGAAGGTGACGTGGATGAAAGAAGAAAGAAAGAAAGTGGGGTTGGTTATGAATTGGTATTAATTATTGGACTATAGGATGATCCTATGGGAATTTAATAGGTGATGGACCTATGAGATTTCCTATGGGGCTTATAGAAAAGGATTAAAATGAATGAAAGAGTAGTTGTATGCTGGTTGGGTAGTGTTGACCGGATTGACCCATGGGGAATATATCCCATATCGGTGGGATAGTAGGAAAGAAGGAAAGATATATTAGGAAGCCCATGATGAAGGGATACCAATCGTCCGGACACCCTTTTGAGGCAGCCTGTGGTGGGCGTGGCTAGAATTTATTTAATTGTGTGCGTGCGCAGCTGAGCCGGGCTTGGGGCGTTACAACACCTCTTCAAGATCAAAAGGTTAGTGCCATTCCTATTGTTCCGTTACTGGGCATCTCTTTCCATATGTAATGATATATCTGGCATTATACAAGTTGACTAAGAAACTTTTCAGTTATATTGTTTATTACTGCAAAACCAATATCCAATATTCGGAGTCCTAGGAAACTTTTTCTTAAAACACAATTAAGTTTGGGGGGATTTAGAACTTCATTCGCATTAACAGTTGGGAACTTTTTTCCCTCAAAGAAAACAGTTGGAACTGTCTTCATCACCTTTTTGTTTTTTTCATATTTATGTTTTGTATGAATTTGTTAAAAAACTTCAGGTTCATGAAATTAGAAACTTATGATTAGACTAAAACAATCAAAAAATTCAAAACCTCATCCCACAATGTCTGCTACTAGACAATTATTAGACCTAATAAATTCAATCATGGATGATCAAATTCAACCATGGTCATGCTGCCTGTTTTTTTAACTATGTGCAAAACCTAACCAAATCATTTCTTCTTCAGCCTGTCGAGATATGGGAGATGGTACGTATGATTGCAACAGCGCGCATCGTGATGCCTAAGGCAATGGTGAGGCTATCAGCTGGCCGTGTACGATTTTCCATGCCAGAGCAAGCACTGTGCTTCCTTGCTGGTGCCAACTCCATCTTCACAGGGAAGAAGCTGTTGACAACTGCCAACAATGACTATGATACTGATCAACTCATGTTCAAGATTCTGGGGCTCACCCCAAAACCTCCAACTTTCTCTTTAGAGTCCTCGCCATCATTAGAATCAGAAATACATGAAGAGGAAGCTGTCTCCAATGTTGGCTGAGTGTAATACATAGAGTAATAAATTTTATATGGAGAGGAAACAGAAATATCTTCATGTATTTGAATTAGATGTTTAGCCTTTTATTTAAGATATTTCAGTAAAGCTTATTGTATATCGAATTAATTATTATTAATGAAATATTTAAACTCATTTGGTACATCCTGCCAATTTTTAAGGTGAAAGTGCTTGTGCTCCAATTTAATTGATTCAAAATTGGTGTCAAAGCTAGAGTACACAAGTGTAGAACTCTACATTTATACTTGTGTGTATGTTGATGCAGTGACCAGTAGGTTTTTTCGCTAGGCCAGTGACCAGTAAGTTTTTTTGTTTTTTTTTAATGTCTTTAATATTGAGATTTTTCATATGCAATTGTAGCATTGTACATTTATTCTTGTATCATGTATGTTGTTGCAGAATGCATGATGGGTATAATTGATCAAACTGGTTGGAGATCAAGAATCTGTCTAGTCGAGCGAGCAATGGGTTGCCTCTGAGATTAGACCAGGTGAACTTCCGTCCTGCGAGTGGGAGGTCGATGAGCTGAAGCTGTTGTATCCAATTTCTGAAGTTCTTCATATCTCTGTTTGAGCTAGCGCCTTCATTTCTTTCAGAATTTGATAGGGTCACATTAAAATCCCCACAAGCAACCCAAGTATCACAAAGTAATCCTCTTCGATGTAAGATTTCATGGAAGCAGAGTTCTCTATCATCTAATTCGAAGGGGGCGTAGACGGAAGTTAGGGACAATTTAGCACCAGAAGTCCTATTGCGGAATGATAGGGATACAGAAAGAATATCGATAGCACAGTAGATACAATCTAAGATGTTGTCATTCCATTCAACTAGGATACCGCCGCAACGATCAATAGCATCGAGAGACTTCCAACTATTGATATAATTGCCTCCAATAGAAGAGAGCTTGCGTGTAGAGGGCTTAGAATGTTTGGATTCTTGCAGAGAAGCCACAGTAATTTGAGCATTTCGAAGGCCGTATTTAATCAGGGCACATTTGGAGGGGCTGCCCAACCCACGGACATTCCAACTGCCAATCTTCATAGAAACAAACGAACACACAGCAAAAACAATAACAGCTAAGGGGCCAATAAGCGCAGGCATCTAGTTGAGCTGCTGCTGTTGATCTGGGGGATCAAACTGCAACCACTGCAACTTGCTTGAGTTTATCAACTGAGCGTGGCCCAACAGCCTCCACTCCTACAGATTCAGCTACCTCAATGAGATCCTCATTAGACAGTAAAGCAAAAGGATTGCAACATGTATTGGTAACTGAAAGCATAGAAGAGGAGGTACCTTCGGTCTTGCGGAGAGAGGCAGACTTTAAAGATGATCGAAGGTGCTGCATAAAAGGTCTGGTAGAAGAAATTCTGGAAGCAGATCTGCAACGTTTGCGGCGTTTGCTGCTTCCTTCATCAAAGCCAGGTAGGGCAGAGCCAGAGCAGGAAGAGGAGGCAGTTTGGTGATACCTCGGAATGAGAGACTTAGTCTTGAAGCTTGCAGTACCTGTTCCCCTGGCACCTGAACTGAAATGCAAGGGCCTAGAGCTTAGCGACGCGCTTGGCAACAGATGCCTCAAGCGCAGACTCGACAGCAGGCTGAATTTCCTTAAAGAGGGACAGGGGGATGGTGACGGTTTTTCCTTTCCAAATCATTTGACGCACTTCTTCTTCAGGAGGGACCTCATGCGAGCTTGTTGAGCTATCGGGGTGGATGTGAGATGTACGAGAACCAATCCCCAAATTACCCTTCAAGGAATCTGATTAAATCTCGATAATTGGGGGTGCGTTAAAGACGAAATTAGTGCCCGGATTAGCTTCAACCAGTTCCGCTACCTGCTTAATTTGTTGGGAGGGGGCGCTTTTGAATCTTTCGCGCTCGAGTTAGCCATACCTGAGATATTCAAAAACTGATCCGCAAATAGGGAAAGATTTTGAGGCTGTGGGGAATGCATCGCGGATCCCCTAATGATTGATCTGCTTCCTGGATTATCGCCTTGCCTTTTGGATCTCCGATGATTCCGTGGTTGACTTCCGGGATATGCGTGAGACTGATTTCATCGTGTTTCTCTGTCGGAGCTTCCCTGCGGCGCCAAAAGCTAGTGGAGGAGCCAATCCCCGACGTAAAAAGTTGCACTTTGCCACTAGCAACATCGTTAGTAGGGATAGGGTTGCCGAGAATTAGAACTGGCACATCGTGGATCTGTAACTCCTTGGTCCATGGCACTCTGAAGTGGATTAGCATATTCTTCAGAATATGTCTTATGTCTTCGACTTCGATGAGAATGAGGGCCTGATCGCAGGAAACCCCATTCTTCATGTCCCCCGTTCATAGTGATGAACTTGCCGAAGGGCTGGATCAGCTGTTCAATGGAACTCTGGTTCCACATGTGGAAAGGCAGCAAAGGTACATTAATCCAAATGTACCTAGGTTTAGGCTTCATTTTGGCGCCGTACTCCATAGACCAAGGTGAGAAAGCGGCATTGAATCCAGAGAAGTGGAAGACGCCGTCTGCTATCGCTTTTTTTTTTTTGCTTCATCCTCCGAGGTGAATTGAACATGGAATACCCCATCACTGACTCATTTGACCACCCACCACCCTCCTTTGCGCTTCCACACAAAGTTAAGGGTGCTTTCGACCATCGCCGTATCTGGGCGTGAGCGCGGGTTGATCAGGTGCAGAAATGCACTTGCATGCAGCGCTATTTGGGTGGCGGGGAATTTCGGAGTTGTGGGTTACCTCAATGGACATGGATTCACGACGGTTGAAGATTGGGCAGTCACGAACACGCTGACCGAACTTACGGTAGTTGAAGCAGTGGATCCCTTGCTTGCGGCAATCCGCCGCCAGGTGGTCAGTCTCCCCGCAGCGCATGCAGCATGTTTCTATTTTTCTTTGGCGATTTTGGTTGTGACGGTGACTGGGATAAGGATTTGGGGGGAAGAAGGATTTTGGGTGAAGGGAGGGATTTTTAGGAGGAGGGAGTGAAAGAGACTGCGGTTTGGTGGGGAAATACTGAGTGGGGCATGAGATCGATGTAGAAGTGAAGGGGGGTAATGATGGGGTGGAGGGGCCATTAGAACCTGAGCAAAAGATTTGCTCTTGTTCCAAGGCAGCCATGCACGCTCCTCTCTCCTCTCTCATTTTTTTATGATTTGTGATTTGTTATCTTGTTCCTTTCACTTATTTATGATTCCCTCCCTCGTATCGCCTCAGATCATTGCCCCTTGATTCTCGACTTTCAAGCAATTCAGAGCAGAGTTCATTATTTCAAATTTGAGAAAGCATGGGCCTCCCACAAAGACTTCAATCATACTATTTTCACTTGGTGATCGACCTTTACATGCACAAGATCCAAGGTGGATGTATTTGCCAAGAAACTAGTACTTCTGAAGAGAAGGATTAGACGATGGAAAAATGAGGAATTTGGCCACATCCCGCATCGCAAAAATTCACTACTTGAGAAAATCCACAAGCTTGATATCCTGGCAGACTCCCAACCCTTGGACCCCACTTATCTGTTAAACTTTCTGATGCCCACAGAGAGTATCAACAATTGGTGCAGGATGAAGTCACCTACTGGAGACAAAGGTCAAGAATCACCTGGATCCAAGAGGGCGATGCTAACACGAAATTCTTTCACTCCATAGCTAATGGAAGGCATTGCAAGAACTTTATTTACTCCCTCCTCCACAATGGAGACCTCATCACTGATCAGCCTGCAATACGATCAAGTTTTGAACAACATTTTCATGACATTTGTGGCACTAGCTCAAGCTCAGACTTTAGGGTAGACTGAGCTTCTCTCTATCCCACCACAGGTACTGATCTATCTACGCTTGAGGCCCCTTTCAGCAAGGATGAAATTAAGAATGCAGTCTTTAGCATGAACGGTGACAAGGCACCGGGGCCTAATGGCTTCTCAATGCATTTTTACCAGCAACACTAGGAGACAATTCAAGATGACTTGTGCTGCATGCTACTGGCTATCCAGAATAGTGACGCCAACATTAGTAGGCTCAATTACTCTACCATTGTTCTCATTCCCAAATATGAAGGTGCCAACACAGTATCTGACTACCGCCCCATCAGTCTACTTAATTGCTCTTTGTAGATCTTCACCAAAATCCTTACAAACAGGTTAAGCCCCATATTGCATTCCTTAGTGTCGTCTTCACAGAGTGCTTTCTTCAAAGGCAAGTCAACGGTGGATTACTTCCTTGTGGCTCATGAAGCAATCAACCTGTGTTACTCTAAGAAATCTGATACTCTAATGCTTAAGATAGATTTTCGTAAGGCATTTAATACTCTTAGCTGGAAATTTTTAGAGCAACTGCTAGCTGCCAGAGGATTTGGTCCCCGCTGGTGCTCTTGGATCAAAGCAATTCTTCACTCAACCAAATCCTTTGTTTTCATCAACGGCGTCGGAGGTAAGACGATTGTTTCTAAAAGGGGGCTCAAGCAAGGTGATCCTCTCTCTCCGATGTTATTCATTATTGTTGTCGATGTGCTAGCCCAAATGTTGCGCATTGGTAGAGAGAATGGCACATTCTCTCAACTACATCTCCGTGGCTCCTTAGCTAATCTCTCCATTCTTCAATTTGCTGATGATACACTCATTTTTTGTAAAGGGAATGAGCAAGATGTGCTCCACCTCAAAGTGCTCTTACATCTCTTTGCAAACATCTCAGGCCTACAGTTCAACCTCTCCAAGTCATCCATCCTCTACTTTGGGCACTCTCAGGCCAAACTTCATGCCTTTGCTCACATCCTAGGTTGTAAACAAGATTCTTTACCCACCAGATATCTGGGTATGCCACTCTCTAAAGGGAAACTCAAAAAAAGGGACTGACAACCTCTTATTCTTAAAATTGAGAGAAGACTGTCCACTTGGAAAGGACGTCTGTTATCTAGGGGAGGGAGACTTATTCTCATCAATTCTGTTCTTAGCACCTTGCCAACTTACTTCGCCTCCTTCTTCAAACTGCCTTAGTGGGTTATTGCCAGAATTGATCAGATCAGGAGTAGGTTCTTCTGGGTAGGAGGCGATACTAAGGCCATGGGAGTCTCTTGCACAAGCTGGAAGCGTATTTGTCAACCTAAGAAGCAGGGGGGGCTTGAGGTCTTGAACCTCAACCAATTCAACAATGCTCTTCTTATGAAATGGTGGTGGAAGATATTGACTGAAGAGTCTCTTAGCACTCAGACTCTCAAATCCCTTTACTTCAATTGCACGACCAACGCCTTCATCTGCAAAACACAAGCCTCTGACTTTTGGAAGAATGTTTTCAAGCTGAAAGAGCAATTTGAACATGGCATCAGTTAGCAACTTGGCGATGGACTCATGCTTAAGTTTTGGACCTCCAAATGGATTGGAGGTAACAATATTGCCACTCTATTTCCAACCTTATTTGAAGCTGCGTGGAACAAAGAAGCATCATTGCGCTCCCAAGGTATCATGGACCAGGGCGTTTGGACTTGGAGACCAAGCCTCTGCACATCTTCTTCCACCACCATCCTCCTTGAAAAGAGAAAGCTACTGCAACTGCTCTCTAATCTCTAGCCATCCTCTACTACTGACATTGCACGCTGGAACCACACCAGCTCAGGAAACTACACTGTGAAATCTGCTTATGAATTCTACAGCATATCTGGCCTCCTTTCCCCCTTCTATTGAGCTTGCTGGCAGAACTTAGCACCCCTGAAATGCAAAATATTCATTTGGATGTTGAGTTGGGATATACTCAACTCCAAGGATAGGTTGCACACCAAAGGTTGGGATGAGGATCTAACATGCATAACATCTGAATGTCCGATCGAAACCACCTACCATATCTTCTTCCAGTGTCCCATGGCTGCTCAAACCTGGCATCATTTCACACAAAGCTTCCATATCACAAATCTGCCAACATCTATTAGTGAATGCTTCGCTAATTGGTGTTTCGACCCACCACAAGCACAAGTTCACATACTCTTGGCATTTAGTTACATTGGCTGTTTGTTAGAGTATTTGGCATGCTAGGAATGATAGAATTTTTAACAGCAAGGTTACTACTATAGATAAACTGGTCACTAAGTCAAAATTTTGGTTCTCACATTGGCTAGATTCCAGCAGAGAGTCGAAGAAGAAGACCAAGATTCTTGAAGAGCTCAAGGGCACCGGCGATAGCGATCTAATGAAGCCGGGAGGCATCGACGGTAGAGGAAACTCTCAAAGCTGACCAAGGGTGCTGCACTTCTGTTTGGCTGTTTATTTTGGCTCTTTTTTGGGACAATGTTGGTCCATATTTTGTTAAAGACTTGTTATATTGTCGTTTGAAGGAGGTTTTTTGTCTATTTTGTTAACGGGGTGTTTTTGGGAGTGCGGAAGGGGGATGAGATTATATCATTGAGGCTAGTTGAGGTGCACGACAATAGTCCAATGCCGTCTCTACGCCTCAACGGTATGCCATCTCGAACTCTAACACACTCCTAACCCGGTAGTCCCCCTCCTCCTGTGAATTTCTGTATTTGTATCTCAACTTCACTTATCATTATATTTATATTCTCTGTGAGGTAGGATAATCTTACCTTTTACCGGTCAAAAAAATCAAAAAAAATTGTATGTTGTTGCAGTGACTAGCAGTTGAAGAGATGCCCTTGATATTGCCATTTTCATCTTCTTTCTTTCTTTTTTTTTGTGTATGTTTTTCATTTTATTTTAATGTTTTCCTCTTTCCATCATCTAGTTTGAGTTAGAAATTAATAGGTGGATTAAGTACTGAGTTTATAATAAACAAATGAAGCAAGATGAACCTACCAACATAAATTTTAGATTATTTTGCTCACTGTTTTTCTTTAAATATGGTTAGCAAGTCATGTACACTTTCTTATACTAGTAAAAACATTAAAGAGAAGTTGTCATAGAATTGACCATAGATTTTCATTATGAAAATTTTTCTTCTACACTTACCAAACTCTCACCACTCTAAACTATGTTTAAAAAAATCCCTTGCAATCATGTAAAACGTACATCTAAATGAAATGAAGATGATCTTAACATAGTAAACTCATCAATTAAAAGTTTTTTTTTCTTTTTTTTAGTTAACAAAAGTTCCTTTCAATTGCTTCTTAAGCTCAACATTAGTCTTTAAGAATATACACTACCGTGCGGATTAAAATTCATTGAAAAAAATATAGCATTGTGGATAATTGCTGTTATAAACAGAAATTACTTATTAATCAACATTGCACTAGCTTCGTAAATCATAATTCTGTGTTATTGAGGTTGGTAAAATCAGCTTACACAATTGCTCCAAAACACAAGCAAAAGAATAAATGGTAAACTTCTGGGAAATTAATCTAAAGCATGGAAATGCCTCTAGAGGTTAATAGGAACCAAGTTAACATGAAAGATACACAGCATATTACAAATTCATCTTCCTACAAGTATACCTCCACATCCTCCACAAATTCAATGCATTCTGATAAACCTATTAGAATTTTTTTGCTCCTAGGACTAATATCTATTCTCTACTTCTTGATCTCTTCCTCTTATGTCTATACTTCTTGATCTCTTCCTCTTATGTCTATACTTTCTGATCTCTTCCTCTTATGTCGGTGTGGACTGTACTCTCTAGTTGAAGACCTCTCCTTATAATATCGATCAGAATGTTCTTCATGATGTTGACTGTACTCTCTACTCAAAGAACTCTCCTTGTAATGTTGGTCGGAATGTTTTTTACGATCGGGCTTGTACTCTCTAGTCGAAGACATCTCCTTGTAATATCTATCAGGATGTTCTCTATGATGTGGACTGTACTCTTTTGTCGAAGACCTCTCCTTATAATATCGATCAGAATGCTCTTTATGATGTCTCTCTTGCTCATAATATGTTTCATCTCTTTCAGATGGGGTTCTTCTATGCCTTTGGCGATGCTCGTTTTCCTCCAATCTCCTGTGCTTTGAAGAAGAATCCTCTGTGCCTACATAACTGTTTCTTTCCCTTTCGGGCTTTCTGTGCCTTGAAGGTGAGCGTGAGTCCGCTTTGATTGTATGAGTGCTTCTTCTATCATCAGATCTTCTGTGCATTGAGGTTGAATCATCTCTAATCGTATGACTGCTGCTGCTATCATCATCAGGTGTCCTGTGCCTTGAAGGTAAGTTCTCTCTGCTTGTATGACTGCTTCTCCGTCTTGGGGGTGATGGAATCTGTAAGCATTGTGTTGGATAAAAACACTGATAAATCTTATCCCAAAAAAATGTGCAAAATTATAGAAAGATACTTACAAAGAAAAGGAAAACCCCTGATCTTTTCTAAAAGCATAAATGGTTATCATAAGGGAATGTTATACAGTGATTGAAGATTAGTTACAGGTGTAAAAAGCTATATGAGTTGGGTTGTATGATTCTATGTGAACCCGAACCATATGTCCACTTCCAGGGCCAGGTTAGGTTGAAGTTTACCAAAAGCATGTAAGCGTGTGCTCAAGGTACTATTAACCAGCCTAGTTATAAAAAAATTATTTATTATTAATATCATTTTAAAAAAAAGATAAACCCAACCGGACAATCTAGATTTCACACAATTTCAGACTTGCGTACTGATATGGCTAAAAATGGGATTAAATCGGAACCGTTCAAATTGGACACAAATCTTAAAGTTTACAGGGGCAAAACGGTAATCTCACCTACAGATGGGTCCAAAATGGGAACTGGGTCTCTTCTCCAGAGTCCAACAACCCACGAACGGATCTGTTCAACTGGGTACGGGTCCCAACCCGTTAAGAGACAGTTCAGGAGGATATGGAGAAATCTTGATCCGTCCTTATCCTTAGGAGGTGTTTCTAACCACTTCTATCCAACCACACCGGAGAGTAGAAATTCGTTCTTATCTCGAAGCAGATCCCCACGGCGACTATAAAAACCCCCTACCTCCTACCGTTACAAGGTGATCACTCTTTGCCTACCTAAAGCTCTTTCATATTCTTTTCTGAGTACTGACAAGAGCGTCGGAGGGTTCATCGCCGGGATCAACCCCGGTGTTTCGAATTTTGTACAGGTCAGCGGCAGCAACAAGGAGCCAGCCTAACAATAGTGAAAGTGGTTAGGTTTGACCTCTTCGATTCCTCACGAATCCACAAATTCATCTGATTGCCCCCACACCGAAATCAGCGGCAACAAATTGGCGCCGTCTGTGGGAACTTGAATAGCAATCCGACCCTACTCCATCAACAAAAGCCCTAGCTATGCCTCCGAAGAAAGGAAAGTCTGCGGCCTCCAACCGTAGAACAACCTCCATTCTTCCTCCGCCTCCGGAGGATCTCCCTCCGCCCGTCCAACCGGCCCAGCAGCTCGAACAACCAATTCCTCAATCCGTTCAACAGCCTCTAGGGCCTCAAGTGGCCATTAGGGAGCCCTCTCGACGAAGTCGCCAGAAGCAACTCCTGCATCAAGTCCATATCTCCGTACACAACCCTTCCACCGACTCCATGGCCTCCCATAGCCCTCCAATGCCGAAGATCTGCGAGATGTTCTCAACTACCGGTAGAACGACATGGATCTTCGAATCCGCTTGGACGAGAGGCAGACTCGAGACGGGAACCCTCGCCGGGAGCATCAGAGGGACCGGTCACCCCGCAAGACAGATCGCAGAGGGTCCAACTCTCCCAGGAGGCGAAGAGATTTGCCCCTGCATCGCCAGAGAAGAAGTCGCTCCCCGACTGGCCGTCCTGCCCCTCGAGCTCCTCGGGAGCAGGAGGCCCCCGTCATGAGGGCGGAGTTCCAATAGTTCCAGGAGGCGGTCCTACGGGTACTCAATGTCGCCCCCAACAACGACCAACGGGCTCCCAATCCTCGGTCGGCTCCGAGCCATTGCCGTCGCTCTCCCAGTCCTCGGCCGGCTCCGAGTCATCGCCGTCGCACCCCCAGTCCACGACCTACTCCAAGCTATCACCACCGCAGCCCCAGCCCTCTTCTACATGAAGACGAGTCTCGGGGCTCAGCGAGGCATGATTGAAGAGAAGACTCGGTCTACCGCCGTCTCCACGAAATGGAGAGGCGCCTTGACAAGCTCGACAGAGATGAAGAACAACGGGCGAGGAACCTCCGCCCGAGCAGGCCCTCGTTCTCCCGCACTATCATGGAGGCCCCCGTCCCAGAGAACTTCAAGCCTCCACACTTTGATTCTTACACCGGGGAGTCGGACCCCGCTGATCACATTGAGAATTTAAAAAATCTCATGATGATCCATCATGCCTCCGACGCCCTTCTCTGCAAGACCTTCCCGGTCACGCTCAAGGGGCCCGCTCGGGAGTGGTATTCCAGACTTGCTTCGGCCTCCATTTTCTCCTTCGACCAGTTCGACGGTCTCTTCCTCACACACTTCGTGAGTAGCCGCCGCTCCGAGAAGACGAGCACCTCATTGCTCTTCCTCAGCCAAAAGAAGGGCGAGCGGCTGAGGGATTACGTCATGCGGTTCATCGCGGAGGCCAGGTCTATCGCCTCCCTGGATCAGTCAGTAGCTTCGGCTGCTTTCCAATCCAATGTCATTAACCCTGATCTCAAGGCGTCCCTGGTCAAGAAGCCTCCTCGAGACATCTAAGAGCTCCTTCTCAGGAGTGAGAAGTATATTCGGGCTGAAGAAGCTCTCAACCGCCACACTCTTGAGGGGTCATCTTTCGGGAACAAACGGAAGACTGCTGAGAAAGGAGTTAAGAAGCTCCAAAAAGACAACGGAGGTCAACGTCGCCCTCTCCCCCGCTTCGAAAAGTTCACTCCACTCAATGCGAGTCACCGCCATCTTGATGGAAATTGGGAACGAGGGTATTCTACCACCACCTCCAAAGATGAACACCCCCGGGAAGAAGAGAAACCGGGACAAGTGGTGTTGCTTCCACAGGGACTACGGGCACGACACAGACGACTGTTGGGCCCTGAAGGACGAGATCAAGGCCTTCATTCAGAGAGGGCAGCTCGCTAGGTTCGTAAGGAGGGATAGGGCCGATCCACCTCCACCGCCCAGGGGGGACTAACAGGCGAACCGAACATGTGGAGACCCCGGATGTCGAAGCAGAGGCCATCCTACACCTTATACACGGAGGCCCAATGGGGAGAGATTTCAACTCCTCCCGAAAAGCCTTCGTTCGGAAAGTGAACGCCGTGCAGAGCCATCCCCCTCCGAAGGGTCTTGGGGTCCTTGTCACGTTCTCCGATAGAGACCTGGAGGGTGTCCGCACGCCCCATTGCGACGCCCTTATTATTAACCTCCGAATGGCCAACTTCGACATATGCCGGATCTTGGTGGACAATGGCAGTTCGGTTAATATTCTTTTCTTGGAAGCGTTCAAGGGCCTCCAGCTGTCGAGAGATTGGCTCAAGCCCGCTGGCTATACTCTTCATGGATTCACCGGGGTGCCGGTGACGGTCGAGGGAGTTATAACCCTCGATTTGACCGCTGGCAAAACCCCGGTCATCCGTACAGAGCCGATGGACTTCATGGTGGTAGATGTGAAAGCCGCCTATAATGTTATCTTGGGTCGACCAGGTTTGGCTGCACTCCAGGCTATTCCTTCGGCTTATCATATGAAGATAAAGTTCCCCACAGGCTTCGCTAGATTAAAAAAGTAGTGTATAGGGCTTCCCTTGCATTGCCAGGAAGAATGAGTGGGTACATCGTGAGCAGTCATTACGTTACCCTCGGTCCAATTCCAGCTGTTGTTGCTCTCTCAGGACTTCCTAGGTAAATCGAGTATGTGATAAAATTGTAAAACAATTCCACCCCTACAGGAGTGGGAGAAGTAAGAGGGAGCTAGGAGGCGGCTCGCAAGTGTTACATGACCTCGATGGGAGGCCCGGTCCTCTCCCTCGAAGCCCTCAAACTCCCCTGGGAAAGTAGCCAGACCATCTCCGAGCCGGTAGACGAGCTGGAAGAAGTGGCCTTCTCAGAAGAAGATGCAACCAAGACATTCCTAATAAGCAAGGCTCTTTCTCCCTCCATCATGAGAGACATCTCCCAATGCATAAGGGAGAACCGCGATCTCTTCGCCTGGACCGCGGTGGATATGCCTGGGATCTCAGAGAAGCTCTTGATGCACCACCTCAGCGTTGCCCCGGGAGTCAAGCCCGTCCAGCAGAAGTAACGTAAGTTCGCTCCCGAGCGCCAACAAGCGATCAAGGAAGAGATCGAGAAGCTCCTGAACGCCCGATTCATCCAGAAGGTGAACTACCCCGAATGGCTATCCAATATGGTGATGGTTAAAAAAGCCAACGGAAGTTGAAGGATATGCATCGATTTTACCAACCTCAACAAGGCGTGCCCAAAGGATCCATTCCCCTTCCGAGTATCGATGCTCTGATCGATGCGAGCTCCTCAGCTTCATGGATGCCTTCTCGGGGTAAAACCAGATCCGGATGTTCCCTCCCGACATTCCGAAGACCTCGTTCGTTACTGACCAAGGCCTGTACAGCTACCGGATCATGCCATTCGGGCTGAAGAACGTAGGAGCTACATACCAGCGCCTAGTCAACAAGGTTTTCCGAGACCAGATTGGCCGTAACATGAAAGTCTATGTTGGTCAAGAGCATCCGAGGGCAGGAGCATGTCCTCGACCTCCAGAAAGCCTTGGGGGTGTTGAGAAGGCACAACATGAGGTTGAACCCGAGCAAGTGTGCCTTCGGCGTCTCGTCTGAAAAATTCCTCGGATTCATGGTGAGCCAGAGGGGCATAGAAGCCAACCCTGAGAAGATCAAAGTCATACTCAATATGGTCCCTCCCTCCAATATCAAAGAAGTGCAGAGGCTCACGGGACGCCTCGCCGCTATAGGGCGATTTCTCTCCAAGTCAGACGAGAAATGCCTTTTGTTCTTCAAAGCTCTGAGGGGAGCGAAAGGCTTTGAGTGGGGGCAACAACAACAAGAGTCCTTCGACCAACTGAAGGCTTACCTGGTTAACCCCCCACTCTTGAGCAAGCCGAAGCTTGGCGAAACCCTCTACATATACCTGGCAACTTCGGAGCAGACCCTTAGTGTCGTCCTGGTAAGAAAGGAGGAAAGGACGCAACGCCACATCTACTACGTGAGCAAGGTCCTTAGGGACGCAGAGCTCCGCTACACGAAGGTGGAAAAGATGGCATACGCATTGGGCAAGGCAGCGAGGAAACTTCGTCCGTATTTTCAGTCTCATTCAGTGGTCATTCTTACCGACTAGCCGCTGAAGCAAGTCCTCCACAAGCCCGAGACATCGGAACGCTTGATGAAATGGTCCATAGAGCTGAGCCAGCACGACATCAGCTACCAACCCCGAACCGCTATCAAGGCACAAGCCTTAGCGGAATTTATTGTGGAGAGCACTATTCCAGACTCCTGTGAGTCGGCTGACGAACCCCTGGTTTGGATTGTTTATGTTGACGGATCCTCCTGCGCCGATGGAAGTGGGGCTGGCGTCATCTTGACCGGCCCAGATGGTTTCGTTCTGCAGTACTCCCTCCACATAAACTTCCGTGCATCGAACAATGAAGCCGAGTACGAGGCCCTCATAGCGAGGCTCTGCATGGCCCACAAGGCAAGGGCCAAACGTATCCAGGTCTTTAGAGATTCACAGCTGGTCGTGAATCAAGTGTCTGGGGAGTACGAAGCAAGAGATAAGCGCATGGCCAAGTACCTGGCGAAGGTAAAGGGACTACTGGCTTTATTTGAAGATGCTCGACTCCAGCAGGTTCCCCAAGAGGAAAATGCACAGGCGGACGCCCTCTTAAGGCTTGCCTCCCCCTCCCTCCAGGGTTTGGAGCGAACCGTATTGATAGAGGTCCTCCTGAGACCAAGTATTGAGGAAGACATCTTAGAGCCGATGGAGACTATGCCCTCACATTTGGGGAAAATTGGATGAAGCCCCTCCTCGAGTACCTTAAAGACGGAGTTCTTCCAGCAGACCCAAGAGAGGCAAGAAGGGTCAGGACCAGAGCCGAGCGGTACACACTCCTTCATGGAGTCATGTACAAACGCTCCTACACTCAGATTGACGGCAAACCCTACCTGAGGTCTCTCCCCTGAAGAAGCACTCTATGCCTTGAAGGAGGCCCATGACGGTATGTGTGGCGCGCACTTGGAAGCGAGATCCCTCGCCCGTAAACTCTTAAATTACGGCTACTTCTGGCCCACTTTACTTAGTGACTCCGAAGAGTACGTCCACCAATGCGGCTCCTGCCAGAGATTCTCTCTGATCCGTCGCCTACCACAAGCCCAGCTCTCCTCCTTAGCAAGTCCAATCCCTTTCGCAATGTGGGGGATGGACTTGCTCGGACCATTCCTTCCAGTGTTCGGCCAGTTGAAGTTCCTGGTCGTGGCGATAGATTACTTCTCCAAGTGGATCGATGCCGAACCCCTTGCAACGATTACTGAAAACAAGGTTCAGAAGTTCTTTTGGAAGAACATTATTTGCCGGTTCGGTGTACCTCGTGTCCTCATAACCGACAACAAAACCCAGTTCGCAGGGGCAACCTTTCACAACTTCTGCGCCGACCTCGGCATCTAGCAGCGGTTCTCCTCAATATCCCACCCTCAATCCAGCGGCCAAGCGGAGAACGCTAATCAACAAATACTGGCCTAAAGAAGAGGCTCGATAAATCCACCAAGGGATTATGGGTCGAACAGCTGCCCAACGTGCTGTGGAGCTATCGCACCACGAAGAGAACTCCGATGGGAGAATCCCCCTTCAATCTTATTTATGGCTCCGAAGCCATCATCCCCCTCGAGGTCGGCCTACCTTCTCCGCGATTGATCGCTTACAATGAAGAGCAGCAGAACGCGAACCAGCTTCGCAACAGTTTGGACTTCATCGATGAGATCTGTGAGGAGCTTCCATCCGACAGGAGACGTATCGAAGTAGGATCACTCAGTCCTACAATAAGAAAGTTTGACCCGCTAATCCTAAATAAGGTGACCTAGTACTCCGGAAGCTGTCAATCTCCATTCCGAGCAAAAAGGGCAAGCTAGCACCCAACTGGAAAGGTCCATACAGGGTCTCCAGAGTTATTCGCCTAGGTGCGTATCAACTCGAAGACCCGGGGGGCAGGAGAATACCGAGGATATGGAACGCGGAACACATGATGACATACCAAGAGAGTGTTTGAACACCGCTCCAAGCAACTTCTCCAAGAACGTTCTCCATAAAACAAGTCAAAGTTTTTTTTTATCCTTTATCAAAGTGTAAGGGCGGCTCGCAACTTAGAAGCGGCCGCCTAATTATTTTCAATAAAAGCAATCTACCCCTGCAAGTTCTCTATTTTAAGCATTCTAATCGTACTACTTTGGCGCTTACAAAAAAAATTAATTAAAACAACACGCTCGGAGTCCAACACTTGGTTCGATTCTGCTTCAAATACTTGCTTTTAAGCAAGTACGAAATGGTTCACCATTCGGAATTGCTCCCACAGTTGTTGATATTTTCAAAACGACAAGCTCGAAGTCCAACACTTGGTTCGATTCCGCTTCAAATACTTGCTCTTAAGCGAGTACGAAGTGGTTCACCATTCGGAATTGCTCCCACAGCTGTTTATATTCTCAAAATGACAAGCTCGGAGTTCAGCACTTGGTTCGATTCCGCTTCAACAACTTGCTTTCAAGCGAGTACGAAGTGGTTCACCATTCGGAATTGCTCCCACAGCTGTTGATATTCTCTAAACGACAAATTCAGAAGACGTCCAAATAAGAGAGATCAATCTCCCGAACTTCGGCAACCTGCGCCGAGCACTCTTACCACCGACGTCCAAACGTGAGAAAAAATCTCTCGTGGACTTCGGCAACCTGCGTCGAACACTTTTGCCACCGACGTCCAAATGCGAGAAAAATCAATCTCTTGGACTTTGGCAACCTACGCCGAGCACTCTTGCTTGCCACCGATATCCAAATGCGAGAAAAATCAATATCTCGAACCTCAGCAACCTGCGATGCTCCGCAACTGATGATACACTTGCAAACAATAGCAAAACGCACAAGTTCATGAAACGAGTTCATTATTTCATTAAAAGTTGAGGTACAAGTCTAAGTATAGACAAACGACGACTCATCTTTACATCAGGTACAACTCATTCGAAACAAAGATTACAAAATTACAAAAATCCAGCCTAACCCCTCGTGGGGAGCGCGATGCTTCTCTTAAGTTACAAACGAGGCCGACGAGCACCGCGTTGCTATGACCTTACTTCCGCAGAGGTTTCCAAACCGGTGAGCCGAGTTGCATCGTCGACGCCAGAGAGCCTAAGTGTTGCCCTAACAGATGCTCCGCTCGACGAGCCAGCCACTCCGCTCTGTGCGTCTCTAGGGCGCCTCAAGACGGGGGGTGAGCGTAGCGCCAACTCGTGGAATGACCTCCCTTGTGCGTACTCGCCTCGGGGGCAAGAAGTGAAACTGACGTTACTCCCTTCAGAAAGCCATCGAAGCCGATTGTTCTCCGCCTCTAGCTCTACGACCCTTTCCTTCAGTGACTCATCTGTCACTCTGATCTTCAGGCGGGGCATCCGACTCGAGCTACCCGCACGAGAAGCCTCGGTGATAGTCCTCCGAAGTTGCGCCGCCTCCAAGCTCTTCTCGAGTACCACATTCTTCAGCCCGTCTCTCTCAGCCCTGACTTTGAACAGCGACTGACGAAGGAATTTTAGTCTTAAACCCTGGCTAACAGCCATCGAGGGACATGTCTTATTTTCCTCGGGGGGCACTTCGCGAGCCTTCTCCTTTAGCCGTTTCAGCTCAGAGGTGCGACAGGCCAACGTCAGCTTGAGGTAGTTCGACTCCGACTCGGCTTTAAACAACTTCTCTCGAGTTCGAGCAAGGCCCAGCTTTGTGATCCCAAGACCGGTCCGGAGTCGAGACACTTCGGCAATCTCAGATAGTTCGACCAATTGGGATACTTCGACGATCTGAAAAAGCTAAGATACTTTGTTCAAATGAAGCCACAACAAGACAACTCGGAAGCAAATCAGACAAATTGCAATGAACACTTAGCCAAAAAGATTACAAAAAGTTTTCAGTTCATTGAAATTCAAAAGTTACAGGCGGTGGTCGGTCCGCGATTAGGCAATACATTTATTATCAAAACTATGAATTACAAGGCAATGTTGAACCTCTTTGCCGTGACTGTCGGTCGTTGCAGGCTCTGACCTATGTGTGGCGGCAACGATCGCCAAGGGTATGGCATCCAAACCTGCCTCCACTTCGGGCTCGACGACCTCAACCTCCACGTCGTCGTCTCCTTCACCTTCGTCGGAGGCGTCGTCGAATCCCAGGACATGGTCGGGGAAGAGGCACCATCCGAAGCAGTCCAACTCAGGGTAGCTCTCCTTCACTTGTTCGAGGGCCCTGGGCGTAGGCCTTCGCCATATTGACCGCAAGGAACCCCTGCCCCCTCTCCATCGCCTCGGCCTCGGCTTCCTTGGCGGCGACGATCTTGGCGGTCTCGACAGCCTCCTCCCTCTCCTTCGCTGCCGACTCCTTCTATTGGAGCAGAACAGCGATGTCGGCCTCAAGCTTCGCCACGAGACCGTCGAGGTACTCCATCCTAGCCATCTTCCCCTCGGCTTCGGCCTTCAGCTGCTCGAGCTCATTGGCGATCCGAGCCTTCTCTGTCCGAGCCCTATCCGTCTCCTGCTTCAACTTTTTCTCGAGTTCGATCATTTTTTTCCATTAGATGACCGAAGTGGCAAGTTATCTGCAAAAAGAAAACAGTCGCATTGAGAACTAGGAAAGGGTACAAGTATACCCTACGCTCTGAAGAAGCATTGCTTACCAATACTGCGCCTCGAGCGATATCGAGCACGTCGTCCCCTACTCCGCCGGCATCCATGGCGGCCCTGTACTTCCCCGTCGCCAGATGCCGAACCGCCTGCATACTCGACGTCGAGTCACCAATGAAACCGTCGAGCTTCCGGACCTGCCAATCTGGGACGAAGATCGTTTTGTGTTCCTTGGTCGGGAACACCTCGGCCTCGGCCGTCAGAGGCACGGCCTCCATACCCAAAGCGGCAGCTAAGGGGAAGGCCCCCGCATCTGCCAAGGCCGAAGTCGCCGCGGGAGTCGGTGGCCTCTGGACGACAGTGGCCGGCATAGCCACCTGCTCTACAGCTGCAGAGACAGTCTTCGGTCTCGGAGAAGACACCTTCGAGACGACCCTCTTCCTCTTCCACGGGGCCTTGCTGCTCAGAACCCCGCGTTGCGCCAGCATGGAGTCGAGGTCCATAGTTTCCGCACAAAAGGAAGAGTTGATTATGCACAAGTAAACTGAACTCAAAAATAAAAAAGAAAAAAAAAGACCGCATACTGGGGTTTATGCGGCTGAGACCCCCCTGAAGAGCACCTCCTCCGTCAGGTCCCTCCAATCGAGCTTTGGTCGGTCGAGAAGAGTTAGAACCTTGTGTTCTTCATCGGGGTAAAGCACTAGACTCTCCCTCACTCTCTTCGACACCTCTTCGACCCAGGTTGTCGGGATGCTCCACGGCTCTCGACTCCAGATGAGAAAGTACTTGTCCCTCCAGTGCTTTATCGAGTCCGGGCAGCTGATGAGTCTGGCACCATGCCTCGGAGCCAGATAGAACCTGAACTCCGACTTGTGTTACTGATGAAGCCGGTAGAGGGTCTGGAGCACTCTTAGATCCGGCTCAATCTCCGCCGCCTGACATTGGAGGATGAACCCGTTGATCACCCACAACCCATTCGGCATGAGCTGAATTGGGCTGATCCGGAACCACCGCAGCACCTCAACATCAAAGGGGTGGAGAGGTAGCCGCACCCCGGCTATGAAAGCGTCGACTGGCCAGAAGCACATATTCACTGGCATGGGTGAAATGGTCCTCACTCCAGGTCCGGGCAGCACCAGCTCGAACTTCTCGGGGATCTGAAAGCACTCCCGAGCTGAGGCCAGGTCTGCCGTGTTGAGTATAGAGATGGTATTGTCAACCTCCGAAGTCTCCCTTGTGGCATTTTCTTCGAAGCTCCGCCCCATTCCGTACGTGATTCGTTCGACATGCTCCTCCGGCAGTTCTCGAACCCTCTGAAGTCCGGTCAGAACCTCGGGCAACCTGCCAAACTCCCCCATCCTCCGTGGGTTCTCAACTACAGTCTCCACTACGACCGAAGCGGATCCTTCTACGGCTTTCCCCTTGTCAGTTGGAAAAGCTTGTCTCTAGGTTGACTCATGAGCGGGAGAGGAGGAGGTCTCTCGCCTCGGCAGTAAGCTAGACATTTTTCTAAAAAATAAGCTAAGTGTTGAGTTACCTTGAAGTGACAGCGGCGGTCAGAAAGATCACCGGAAATCGGTAAATTCTCACCTGAAGCTCCCGCTAGTGAAAACTAGCCGCCTGAGTAAAAACTAGAGAAATGAGCAAGTGAGGAGTGGGGGTGAAGTTTTATAGAAGCTGCACGCAAATCGAGACTAACGGGCTTCAAAAATTCAAAAGCCCGGCCCATCAACCGCAAGACGACAAGAAACTCAACAGGCCTTTAACTGGTCAACGGTCAAACAGTCAGTGCACCACGTGCCAACCTATTGGACTTCGGCAAGCTGTTCCGAGCGCTCTTGCCATCGACGTCCAAATGGGAGAAAAATCAATCTCTTGAACTTCTGTGCCGGCACTCTTGCCACCGACGTCCAAACGTGAGAAAAAATCTCTTGGACTTCGGCAACCTGCGCCGAGCACTCTTGCCACCGACGTACAAACGTGAGAAAAAATCTCTCTTGGACTTCGGCAACCTGTGCCGAGCGCTCTTGCCACCGACGTCCAAATGCGAGAAAAATCAACCTCTTGGACTTCGGCAACCTGCGCCGAGCACTCTTGCCACCGACGTCCAAACGTGAGAAAAAATCTCTCTTGGACTTCGGCAACCTGTGTCGAGCGCTCTTGCCACCGACGTCCAAATACGAGAAAATACTCTGATCAGTCAACAGTCAACAGTCAACCCAGATACGTGCCATCCTCCCGAGGCCCCTCTCGACCTCGACAACATACGCCGAACCACTTCGACCTCGGCCTCCATCCAGACACGTGTCAACCTACCGAAGTGGCTAAAGAGGTTCAGCGACAGGTGTCGAGCCTTCTGCCACCGACCCCCAAACAGGGGAAAAGAACGCCTTCGCATCAAGAGAGTCGTCCGATCTCTTGGAAGTTCTCACCTGAGCCTGATGAGCGCCTCTGATTCAGCCACATCACCAAAGCTCAGATCCACCCTCAGATTGTTCAGATATTCGTGCCAGTAAGCGATGGACGTCCCAGATTCGTCCACGTCGATAATACTATGATTAATTCTATTTTTATTTATTAATTCAAATTATATATTTAAAAATTGCAAAAAAATGATTAAAAATTCAGGAAAATTAATTTAAAAATCTAAAAAATAATTATAAATTCGGAAAAATATTTTTGAGCCCCTAGATAAATAATTATTGGTTAGAATAATTAATTAGTGCTCTCGAAAAACAAATCATCGCTTTTCAAAATTGAATAAATAATTCGAAAAATAATATAAAAATTGAGAAAAATCTCCAAAAGCCCAGAAGAGCCGAAGAACAATCTTGGGCGTGTTACCAGCTCAGAAAAACACTGTTACCTCTCGAACAAGATTTGAACCCCATTTAAGAACACCGATAAAATCCTATACGCCATTGAAACAGCAAAACTACTCCCCAAAGGCTGTAGCAAAACAGTCTTTAGGAGCGGGGGGCTCGTGATATGGCTAAAAATGAGATTAAATCGGAACCGTTCAAATTGGGCACGAATCTTAAAGTTTACAGGGGCAAAACAGTAATCTCACCTACAGACGGGTCCGAAATGGGAACTGGGTCTCTTCTCCAGAACCCAAGAACCCACGAACGGATTTGTTCAACTGGGTACGGGTCCCAACTCGTTAAGAGACAGTTCAGGAGGATATGGAGAAATCTTGATCTGTCTTTATCCTTAGGAGGTGGTTCTAACCACTTCTATCCAGCCACACCGGAGAGTAGAGATTCGTTCTTATCTCGAAGCAGATCCCCACGGCGACTATAAAACCCCCTACCTCCTATCGTTACAAAGTGATCACTCTTTGCCTACTTAAAGCTCTTTCATATTCTTTTCTGAGTACTGACAAGAGCGTCGGAGGGTTCGTCACAGGGATCAACCCCGATGTTTCGAATATTGTGCAGGTCACGGCAGCAACAACGAGCCAGCCTAACAACAGTGAAAGTGGTCAGGTTTGACCTTTTCGATTCCTCACGAACCCACAAATTCATCTGATTGCCCCCACACCGAAATTAGCGACAACACGTACTATATAGTGTAAGGGATCGGTCAGGTCGGTCAGATCAGACCGGTTTTTCGAGGAGGTGATCCAATCCACCTCTAAAAAATCAGGATCAATGTATTGTACAGATCCAGAATGATACCACCGATTCGACAAATTTATAAAAAAATAGATATTGTCAATGATATTGCAAATATATTGGCCAGTATAGTGATTCCGGGGGGTTGGCCACTACCGATTCGAAGTTTTAAAATTATTTTTCAGTGTTAAGCAAACACCGCCGATACACTGGAAGAAACCGGTCGAAATTGGCCAATATGTATCAGCCATATAGTCGATATTTCCACATTTTAACTCAGTTTTTACTAAGTAAATTTTCACTTCAAAATATATAAAACTTATTACGTCCAATCAAGAACCCTTGGTAGCATTAGCAAAGTACCTAGGCATTTCTATCAGCGGGTGTATTTTACACGAAATAATTGCATATCATACAAAATATTTGTCATATAATGCTTTGCATATGTTATTAGTGTGTTCGATCTTTAATATTTAAATATATTTGGTTCATGTCTTATATCATAGAAAATTTAATGTAGAAAATTGTTTATTTGGATTGTAATTGTACTATTTGCAGTGGATAGATTCCATTTCAGATATATAATGGGTGTAATGGTTATCAAATTCACATTTGGTATATGTAATTTTATCCAACATGGTACGCCAATATTTAAATACTCCCAACAACCGACTTCATAAATTCTCATACATACTAACTGATACCAACTCACATCTGATATTTAAAACCTTAATAACTCTCTGATGAGGACATCAAATCTATTTTATTTTTATTTTGAGATTTCGCTATATGTAGTTTATTTGATAGATTTATAATAAATTTGAGAGATTTGTTTTAGATTTGTTTGAGATTTGTTTTGGATTAGTTTTGAGCCTATATATAGGCCTCAAGAATAATGAGAAAATATGTTATTCTTGATTAACAAAATTATTGTGTTGAGTTATTGCTCTTCATTCTTCTTTTTTGTGAGACAACTGAGAGAATTATTAGACTTTGTGAGAAGTCCTAATAAAATTTTAGGATTTATGATAAACTCTAAAACTACCCCCAAATCCCCAAATTAAAATCCCAAACCCTAACCCCCAAATTACTTAACAACCCAAAACCGTCTCTCTTCTTCTTCCTCTCTCTTCACTACCAAAACCCATCCTTGACCTTCTCCCCTTCCGCAGAGCCTCGCGACCACCACCCGAATCACCACCTTCCATCACCATTGTTCGACTGATCCTCGCCGCCTGTCCCTCGAGATTCCCCTGCCGTCACCCCGCACCCGTCGGCCCTCTCTCGTCGACAGCAACCCCACCGAAATCCCGTCGACATCATCCCCGAAGTCGACAACCTAACCTCGTCGCACCTCGACCTCCACTGCACCCGAGTCCCCGACGCTGCCTTCTCCACCCCGCCATCACCTGCATCTCCACCATTAACCAAGCCCCGCAGCCTCCCAACTTCCTCTCCACCAAGCTCCACCTCCTCATCCTCTCCCTCACCCTATCTCCAACTCCAACTGACCACATCGCAGCCGATCACCGCCTGCACCACACTCTGCTCCATCGCAACTACACAATCTGTAACCCCAGTAAATTCTTTCCACTTCTCATTTATTTGTGATACCATCTATCTTCTCTATAATATTATTTGATTTATCTGTCGTCTACAAATATTGAGTGTGTTCTACTTGCCTATTAGTGTACAAATCTTTATTGATATCTTACATGTTGAGAACGATTAAGTATTATTGTTGATTGATAGGATCAAACTTTTAACTGGGCGTGTTAAACTATTTCACATCTTGAAAATATTTCAAACCAATTAATAGTTATAATTACTAACTTAATCTGCATTACGTGTTGGTAAATTTAATCCTTTAAAATTCTTGGAATTTCTCTATTTATGGTTAAGTTTACATCATTTTGGTATCAAAGCGAAGGTTGTTAAAACCCTAGTTCTTGCATCATTTAGTCATAATTTTTGCATTCATTTAGGATCGTTGCAAAGTCTTTTTTCTTTCTTTTAGATCATTTCAGATTTTTTACGAATTAAAAGAAAAAAACTTAAGTGCATTTAGGGCAAGTTTCCCAAAATTTCAGCAAACACACGTTCCCATGACCCCTAGTTTTCAAACGTTAGTGAATGCGTCTTCGCAGCACCATCACGAATCCCGAAAAAAATTTCTTGTCCTTCCTAAATCACCTAATCAGGAATCCTAGAAATCGGCGAACCCCTCCTTGCACTGAAATGGACAATTCTGATATTTCCACTACCCTCGCTTTCATTCAAGCAACTCTTGCCAATATCAATAAGAGGCTTGAGAAAGTAGAATTGAATCAAAATGTTGCCCATGAGCTTCATCGTCAGATCCCTCAAAGGAATGATCGTGACCCTCACGAACAATACAAGCAGAACGTTAAGGCTGACGTTCCACACTTTGAAGGCCGTATGGAACCCTAAGCTTATCTCGATTGGATCCGTACCATAGACCGCTACTTCGTGTGGTTTGACATAAGCGAAACCCTGAAGGTCAAATTTGGCACGATGAAATTGAATGGTAACGCTCAACAACACGAGACCAATCTTGAACATGCCCGTAGAGGCCGAGGCCTGACACCCATAGCCACTTGGGAAGCCATGAAAGAGAAACTCACTGAGAGATATGTGCCCCTTATCTTTCCACACCCGAATACTTGAATCGTGGAATCAACTCTATCAGAGAAGCGAATCCACCTAAGAGTATGTGGATAAGCTCGATGACTTCCTCATTCAGTGCAATGCTTTAGGCAAAAAGAGCGAAGAACAAACCCTCTCTAGGTTCAGGGCTGAACAACGAGCCGATCTTAGAAACGAGTTAATTCATAGAAACGTGGACTCCTTAGCAGCAGCTTATGCCCTTATCATCGATATGGATTCCCTTAAAACAAGCTCTCATTACAAGTCCAGCGATTCGATGGATCATTCCTCTAGAATGACCCCTCCTGGTCCCTCTAGACCTGAGTGCTCCTCTCCCAGTACCCTAACAAGTCTTACCCAAACAAACCTACTTTAAATTCCTATCCACTTAGAAATAACAACACGGGACAATTCTAAAGATTGATCCTCTCACTAAGTGCTATAACTGCAAGGGATACGGCCATGTTGCTAGAAACTGTCCCAACCCAAGTAGGATCAATATAGTAGAGGGTACTGCTGTCATCACTTATGAGCCCGATAATGAGTTTACCTATGAACCTCATGTAAGTGATGACTTTCATGAAGAAGAAGATGATTAGCCTCTCAACTATATTCGGTCAATCCAATCATCTCCATTGAATGTACCTGAGTCACTCAATCCTTCCCAAGTCACTTGGCACCCCATGGATTTTATCCATGTGTTAGAACATTCTAGAGTCACAGAGTTTGCATCCACATTTGCATCCTGCATTCATGATTTGCATAGAAAAATTTCCAAGAAAATTAATGAGGATAATTTTAACTCGAAGTTAATAGCCAATACTAGAAGAATATATAAAACTCTTGATGTTGGTAACGAAGTGATGATTCGGATTTGAACATACGTGCTGCAGGCCCATTTAAAATTCTACATAAAATCAATGATAATGCCTATGTCGTTGACCTTCCTGAAGGTTTTGACATAAGACTTTCAATATTGAGGATCTAGTACTTCATGAAGGTCCAAAATTTAACCCTAGAAATTCTCATGTAGATGAGCTTACCCTGCAGCCTAATGGTGAGATTTCCACATTTTTTCCTTTACCTGATACTACTGACCCATCGACAGACAAATTGAATAATATTTTAGATGATCTGGTAATCTCTACCAGAGATGATGGTATTCACAGGTATTTGGTGAGGTGAAAGAACAAGCCGAAGTCGGATGACACTTGGAGTGATCGTGAAGAGCTTCTGCACTTGGATCCAGATCTTTTGGAGCACCATGACAGGATCACTGGTTTTGACTCGACTGGGTCGAGCCTTCTCCCACCCGGAGAGAATGATGAGGACATTAAATCTGTTTTATTTTTATTTTGAGATTTAGCCATATATAGTTTATTTGAGAGATTTATTTTAGATTTGAGAGATTTGGTTTAGATTTGTTTAAGATTTGTTTTGGATTTGTTTTGAGCCTATATATAGGCCTTGAGAATAATGAGAAAATATACTATTCTTGATTAACAAAATTACTGTGTTGAGTTATTGCCCTCCATCCATCTTTTTTGTGTGAGATAACTGAGAGAATTACTAGGGTTTGTGAGAAGTCCTAATAAAATTTTATGATTTGTGATAAACTCTAAAACTGCCCCTAAACCCCCAAATTAAAATCTCAAACCCTAATCCCCAAATTACATAACACCCAAAACTCTCTTTCTTCTTCCTCTCTCTTCACTACCGAAACCCATCCCCGACCTTCTCCTCTTCCGCAGAGCCTTGCGACCACCACCCGAATCACCGCCTCCATCACCATCGTCCGACTGATCCTCGCCGCCTCTCCCTCGAGATTCCCTTGCCGTCACCCCTCTCTCGTCGACAGCAACCCCACTGAAATCCCGTCAACATCATCCCCGAAGTCGACAACCCACCCTCGTCGCACCTCAACCTCCACTGCACCCGAGGCCCCGACGCTGCCTTCTCCACCCTACCATCACTTGCATCTCCACCACCGACCAAGCCCCGCAGCCTCCCAACTTCCTCTCCACCGAGCTCCACCTCCTCATCCTCTCCCTCACCCTGTCTCCAACTCCGACCGACCACATCGCAGTCGATCACCGCCTGCACCACAACCTCCTCCATCACAACTACACACAATCTGCAACCCCGGTAAATTCTTTCCACTTCTCATTTATTTGTGATACCATCTATCATCTCTATAATATTATTTGATTTATCTGTCGTCCACAAATATTGAGTGTGTTCTACTTGTCTATTAGTGTACAAATCTTTATTGAATATCTTACATGCTGAGAACAATTAAGTAATATTGTTGATTGATAGGATTGAACCTTTAATTGGGCTTGTTAACCTATTTCACATTTTGAAAATCCATCAAACCAATTAATAGTTATAATTTCTAACTTAATCTGCATTACGTGTTGGTAAATTTAATCATTTAAAATTCTTGAAAATTTTCTATTTATTGTGATGTTTATATCACTCACTGCATCACAACTCATATTCCTTTATTTCAAAACCAAATAACAAATTCCTTTTTGGACCTTAACCACCTCCCCCACCCCGCTTTTTACTATTTCCTTCTCTTCTCATTTTACTCCTCTTTCTCTTATGCTGTTTTTTATTTTCTTATTTTCTTTTCCAACCCTTTCCCCCTTGCTTTACCTCATCTCCTTCCTCTGCTTCTTGTTTTCACCTTTAATCTTTTTTTTCCTATTCTTTTCTTCTACATGTAGTTCTTAAGGACTTTGGGGATTCAAGAAAACACAAAAAAATGACCTCTTAAGGGCCAATAGTAACGAAGGGATAAGGGTCTTTACATCCTATCACCACCGTAAGGTTAACACCCACAAACGTCAAGGAGCAATTTTTCATATCTATAGGATTTAGAGTAATGATATAGAATTTCAAAGATTTCAAGTGCAAATGGAAAACAAATAAGTGTTGATACGTATATCTTAGACTTCAAAAACTTCTCAAACATTTTTTTAACACAGTCTCCAAAATTCTTGAACATGGCATATACATTCTCATTTATACTCGTTTTCCACCATTCGGTGATTTAAGGCATGTAGATCAAGATGAACGGTTTAGACTTTTCATTGGGAATTTGTATCAATGGGGTCACTATAAGGCCTCAAAATAAGGGGTGAGGTAGGGCTTTTAGGGATCGTGGGTGTGATGATTTACTTCACGTGTGAGGTCTCTGGTTCAAATCCAGGATAACCCAGCTGCACGCCTGCACCAGGGAAAAGAATAGAAGCATCAGCATACTCCACTTGGTTCGAGGGGATATACCTCAGTTGGTAGAGCTCCACACTTGCAATTGGGTCGTTGCGATTACAGGTTGGATGTCTAATTGTCTAGGTGGTAATGATTATATATATATATATATATATATATATACACTAGATTTGCCAGTGGGCACGTGCTTACGGCACGTCTTCGGAACGATACAACACACGAAAAGCTCTGTAAACAGTAAAACAACAATTATGCAGTTCAAGTTTGAATAGTATGATAATAATTAGTTGTAAATAAAAGTTCATATTTCTATTAGTATATGTCGAAAAATAATTATAAATGAGGGTGTAAAATCCAACTTCTTAAAACTTAAGTGTGGAAAATGATGAAATTTAACTGTTGAAAAGATATTTGCTATTTTCAATATAACATGTGCAATAAAATAAACATAAAAATTCTGAAAATTTTACAAACCTGAAATCTTAAAATCTAAATTTCTAAGTAAATAAAGAAAGAATGGGAGAGAGGGAGAGAGAGAGAAAGAGAAAAATATGAAAAAGTGAAGAGAGAGGAGAAAGATAGTAATAAAGTAATGAGTTTTTTAGTTTTGGAAGGAAAAATTTAATTTTGGGGTTTGAAATTTTGGGCGGGAAAATATGTTTTGTGAGAATCAATCTAGACCATTAGTTTTAGAGGAGATTGAATGAGAGCCACTTGATAGCTTTCTTTGTAATTTATTATATATATATATATATATATATATATATGAGGTTTCTTTCATTGCAAACGTAAATATTTGTGCACACCACTTAACCAGTCATTGCCAATGACGGGTTAAGGCAAAATATAAATTTTTACCTTATGCCTTAACCCGTCATTGCCAATGACGGGTTACATGGTATGCACGCGTTTGCACAACATTTGTGGTTGCAATGGAAGAAATCTATATATATATATATATATATATATAGTAGTGATCTAGTAAGTGACACATTTAATACATGAAAATGAATGAATCTTGTCTCGCCCTCTCCACTTCTCAGATGCATGATCCATACTGTTCAAAGTGATCAAGATATCATTAAACATAGGAGGATGAAAAATCACGAAGTTTGAATATTATTTGTTATTGCAACAAGTGGTTCCAAAATAAAAGGTTTTTCAGTCATAGAATAAATGAAACTCCTTGATGCATGAACAAAATATGTTCAAACTTCATGATATTTTATCGTCCTTTGTTTTAAGGCATGTAGCTTACTTTGAACGGTGTGGATCATGCATTTAAGAAATTGGGATGAGTGAAACAAGGTTCACCTCTCTCTCTCTCTCTCTCTCTATATATATATATATAAGTGACGATCCATGAGAAGCGGTCTTAAATAAGAGATGAGGAGCACTCATACTAACCGTTAGATTTAATGAATAGTTCTAGTCAGTTTAGCTAAATTAACTTTAAAAATCGGTTTATGTATGTAATCGGTTCACTTTCTCCCTCAAAAAACCCTGGATTTCTTTTTCCTCTCTCAACCAAGTTTATTAATCTCACCTATCGCATCTCTCTGTCACGTCCGGATACTTTCCTGTTCTCTCTCTCTCTCTCTCTCGTGCTTCCTTTCCCAATCCGATCTTTTTTTCATGTAATCTTCTTCTTCCTCCGTTTATTCTCTAGGGTTCCGAACTTATTAAATTGTTAGCATATTTTCTAGGGTTACCACTAAAAAACTACAGCTTTTTGTCAACAATTGTTTGCAAATATAGAACCATGCTTCTTGTTAGTAACTTAATGTTAAACATGTGAATAATCGAATTACAGAGTCATGTATCGTGTGATATAATATAGTTATAATGATTAGGAAATTCATAATCTAATTATGATTTTAAAAATTCATTTTATAATTAAAGATATATGTTTTGTGTTTGGTTAAAAGCCGATACTTATGCAAAAATCACTGTTAAATAATAGTTTTGAATATAAAAGACTAGCATAAAATTGTACAAATCTCATTGTAACCAATCACAAACACCTGACTCCATTATTATTCTAACTATTAGGAAAACCAATCAACACAAGTAGCCTATCAGTACATATATCCATTCTCCTAGTATTTTATTTTCCATGTCATTCGCTACACTTGAAACATGGCAATGGACACCAAATAAGTGTTGTAAGTAGGAACTTTCTCAAAAAAAAAAAAAAAAAATGCAACCAAAGGTTTTAAACATAAGTTATATTAATTAGTATCTATACTTGTCCCGAAAGATCATTTGCAAAAGAGCATGACCAAGTAGAGCAGACATCAATTTTGATGATACTACAAGACCTATACTTGGAATGATGTTTGTATCTTTATAGGAGGGGGAGCAATTGTAATATGCATATGTGAAGCAAGGAGGTCCAACGTTTGGAAAGAGACAACAACTTTGCAGAGACAAACCAGATTGCTCACAAAGTGAAAGTTTCTCAAAGGAAAAGGAAGGTGAAACCGCTGAGCAGACTCCAATGGGACCAAATAAAGGTAGAAAAAGACGATCCGTAATAAGAGAGAATTGCATTGCCTTGATAAACTATTAAAAAGTTGAAATGGCATGTGGGAAATTGTTAAAACTTCAAAATGGTCATTGCCCTAGCCTGATTTGTCCTTGAATGCAACACTTTTAATAACAAATCCAAAGATAACATCAACACAAAAATCTTTAATATAAATTTACGATGAAGCGAATATTCCCACATCGCAGTTAGTTGTTGGTATGAAGATTCAAACTAATCGTCGTGAGAACGCATATTGTCTTGAAAGAGACGTCAGAAATCATAAAAGAAATATAAGAAAGGCAACGAAAGAGACTAACGCACAGATATTCTCTAGACAATTTTACGAAAATAAAATCAATTAATCCTTCATTTTACCATGCTTATAAGGTTGATGCAAAAAGAAGCTCACCCATGTATTTTGGGTCTCATGGTGATCAGGACATCGGTTTTGTTTTATTTTTATTTTGAGATTTTGCCACATATAGTTTATTTGAGAGATTTGTTTTAGATTTGTTTGAGGATTATTTTGGATTTGTTTTAAGCCTATTTATCGGACTTGAGAATAATGAGAAGTTATGCTATTATTGATTAAAAAAATTATTGTGTTGAGTTATTGCTCTTCATCCCTCTTTTTGTGTGAGATCATTGAGAGAATTATTAGGGTTTATGAGAAGTCCTAATAAAGTATTAGAGTTTGACTCTAAAACTCCACCCAAATTTTCAAATTAAAAATCCCAAAACCCTAATCCCCAAATCCAACTCAAAGTCAACCCCAACTCCCTTCTCATTCTCCACTGCATCCATACCCAAACCCTAGCTCTTCTTTCTCTCACCCCGACGACCACTCCAGCCGCTAGTCCTCGATGCTTCCCTCCTGCCGACGTCACCCTCCCCTCACCTCACGACACCGCAACCCCGTCCTTCCTCTTTGCTGCATCTCACCGACCATCTCCCTGTGTTGCCGTCTCACATCACAGCACACCCGACCACCCATCGCTGAACACCGCAAACCACCTCAGCACTCCACTCCCGACCACCTTCTCGCCGCCATTGACGTGCCCCCAGCATCCTGAGCGCACCTCCAACCACCGTCACCGCCATTGCTGTGCAACTGAAGCCACCTCGACACACCCCGACTGCACTCCACTGCACAACAACCACTCCACCATTGCCGACCACCTTACTGCCATCCCGTCGCCTGGACCCCGACGTCGAGCCCCGCCCCTTTGGCTACCGGCAACTCCTACAGTAAACAATATCTGTTCGCGAAAATTTCTTCAAACCCAGTAACTTCTTTCCACTTCTCAAATATTTGTGATACTGCTTCATCATCTCTAGAATATTATTTGATTTATCTGTCGTACACAAATATTGAGAATGTGTGCTTCTACTTGCTAATTAAGATACGAATCTTTATTGAATATCTTACATGCCAAGAACGATTAAGTATTATTGTTGATTGATAAGATTGAATCTTTAATTAGGCTTGTTAAATTATTTCATAACTTGAAAATCCATCAAACCAATTCTTAGTTATAATTTCTAACTTATTCTGCATTACGTGTTTGTAAACTTAATCTTTTAATATTCTTGGAATTTCTTTACTTAGGATTAAGTTTACATCATTTTGGTATCAGAGCTAAGGTTCTTAAAACCTTAGTTCTTGCATCATTTAGGCATCCTTTATTGCATTTATTTAGGATCGTTTTAGAGTCTTTTATTTTTCTTTCTTTTTTTAGATCATTTCAGATTTAAAAAAAACTTGGGTGCATTTAGGACACGTTTCCCAAAATTCCAGCAAACACACGTATTTTCTACCGTTGGTGAATGCGCCTTCGCAGCACCATTACGAATCCCGAAGAACCTTTCTTGTCCCTCCCAAATCACCCAATCAGGAACCCTAGAATTCAGTAAACCCCTCATTGCACTGAAATAAACAACTCTGATATTTTCACTACCCTCGCTGTCATTCAAGTAACTTTTGTCAATATCACTCAAGAGGCTTGAGAAAGTGGAATTGAATCAACATGTTTCCCCTGAGCTTCATCGTCAGATCCCTCAAGAAAATGATCGTGACGACCGATGTCAAGATCGTGATCCTGACGAACAATACAAGAAATACGTTAAGGCGGACATTCCCCACTTTGAAGGTCGTATGGAACCCCAAGCTTATCTCGATTGGATCCGTGCCCTGAACCACTACTTCATGTGGTTTGACATGAGCAAAACCCTGAAGGTTAAATTTGTCACTATGAAATTAACTGGCAAAGCTTAACAACATTGGACCAATCTTGAACATGCCCGTAGAGACCGAGGCCTGGAACCCATAGCCACTTGGGAAACCATGAAAGAGAAGCTCACTGAGAGATATGTGTCGTTATCGTTCCACACCCGATTGCTAGATTCATGAAACTAACTCTATCAAGAAAGCAAATCCACCCAAGAGTATGTTGATAAGTTTGATGACTTCTTTGTTCGGTGCAATGGTTAGGTAAAGAGAGCGAAGAACAAACTCTCTCTAGATTCAGGACTGGACTACGAACCAATCTTAGGAACGAGCTAATTCATAGAAATGTGACTCACTGGCTGCAGCTTATGCCCTTATCCTCGATATAGATTCCCTTAAAGCAAGTTCTTATTTCAAGTCCAGCGATTCGGTGGATCATTCCTCCAGAATGACCCCTCCTGATCCCTCTACACCTAAGCACTCCTCTGCTCAGTACCCTAACAAGTATTACCCAAGCAAGCCTACTTCAAATTTCTATCCACTTAGGAATAACAACACGGATAAGAACGCTAAAAGAGACTACTCTAAGATTGATCATCTCACTAAGTGCTATAAATGAAATGATACGGCCATGTTGCTGGCAACTGCCCCAGCCCAAGTAGGATCAATATAGTAAAGAGTACCGCTGTCATTGCTGATGAGCCCGACAATGAATTTACCTATGAACCTCATGTAAGTGATGACTTTGATGAAGAAGAGGATGACCAGCCTCTCAACTGTATTCGATCGATCCAATTACCTCCATTGAATGTACCTGAGTCACTCATTCCTTCCCACGTCACTTGGCAGCCCATAGATTTTATCCATGTGTTAGAACATCCTAGAGTCACAGAGTATGCATCAACATTTGTATCCTGTATTCATGATTTGCATAGAAAAATTTCCAAAGAAATTAATAAGAATAATTTCAACTACAAGTTAATAGTAGATTCTAGAAGAAAATATTAAAACTCTTGATGTTGGTGACGAAGTGATGGTTCGGATTCATCCGGTATGGTTTCCAACTTGATCCGTTAAAAAATTGAACATACGTGCTGCAGGCCCATTTAAAATTCTGCATAAAATCAATGATAATATCTATGTCATTGACCTTTCTAAAAGTTTTGGCATAAGTAAGACTTTCAATATTGAGGATCTAGTACTCTATGAAGACCCAAATTTAACCCTAGAAATTCTCTTATTGATGAGCCTACCCCGCAGCCTAATGGTGAGATTTCCACATTTTTCCCTTTACCTGATACTACCTATCCACCGACAGACAAATTGAATAATATTTTATATGACCAGATTATCTCTACTAGTATAGATGATGGTATTCATAGGTATTGGTGAGGTGGAAGAACAAACCGAAGTCGGATGACACTCGAAGTGATCTTGAGGAGCTCTCGCGCCTGGATCAAGATCTTTTAAAGCACCATGACAGGATCACTGGTTTTGACTCGACTGGATTGAGCCCTCTCCCATCCAGAGAGAATGATAAGGACATCGGTTCTGTTTTATTTTTATTTTGAGATTTAGCCATATGTAGTTTATATGAAAGATTTGTTGGAGATATTTGCTTTAGATTTGTTTGAGATTTATTCTGGATTTGTTTTGAGCCTATATATAGGTCTTGAGAATAATGAGAAGTTATGCTAATACTGATAAAAAAAAGTATTGTGTTGAGTTATTGCTCTTCATCCCTCTTTTTGTGTGAGACAATTGAGAGAATTATTAGGGTTTGTGAGAAGTCTTAATAAAGTATTAGGATTTGTGATAAACTCTAAAACTCCACCCAAATCCCCAAATTAAAAATTCCAAAACCCTAATCCCCAAATCCAACTCAAAAGTCAACCCTAACTCCCTTCTCCTTCTTCTCCACTGCATCCAAACCCAAACCCTAGCTCTTCTCTCTCTCACCCAGATGACCACCCCAGCCGCCAGCCCTCGACGCTCCCTCCCGCCGACATCGCCCTCCCTTCACCTCACGACACCGCAACCCCGTCCTTCCTCCTTGCTGCATCTCACCGACCATCTCCCTGTGTTGCCGCCTCACATCGCAGCACACCCGACCACCCATCGCCGAACACTACATACCACCTCGGTGCTCCACTCTCGACCACCTTCTCGCCGCCATTGACGCACAGCATCCCGACCCACCTCCAACCACCATCGCCGCCAGTGCTGCGCAACCGAAGCCACCTTGACACACCCCGACTGCACTCCTCCACCGCACAACAGCCACTCTATTGCCGACCACCTTGCAGCCATCCCGTTGCGTGGACCCCAACGTCGAGCCCTGCCCCTTTGGCCATCGGCAACTCCTACAGTAAACAAGATCTATTCGCAAAAATTTCTTCGAACCCAGTAACTTCTTTCCACTTGATACTGCTTCATCTCTAGAATATTATTTGATTTATCTGTCGTCCACAAATATTGAGAGTGTTCTTCTACTTGCTACTTAGCGTATGAATCTTTATTGAATATCTTACATGCTATGAACGATTAAGTATTATTGTTGATTGATAGGATTGAATCTTTAATTGGGCTTGTTAAACTATTTCATATCTTGAAAATCCATCAAACCAATTATTAGTTATAATTCCCAACTTAATCTGCATTACGTGTTGGTAAACTTAAATCTTTTAATATTCTTGAAAATTTTCTACTTTGGGTTAAGTTTACATCACAAGGCATACAACCTTTTTGGCGATGTAGTTTTTGACTTTACATATGAGACGAACAAGTATAATATGATATTTGCATCGTTTAAACTATACAAGTAATACCCTTATTCTACATATTTTTCAATAATAGATGAAACTAACAAATAACAACACTATATATATATATATATATATATATATATATATATATAGAGAGAGAGAGAGAGAGAGAGAGAGAGAGAGAGAGAGAAGAGCAATGCTCCATTATAAAGCACCGAAGCTGTTGTTGAGGAACAACAGCTTCATGCTTAATATAACCTAAGTCGTCGTTCCCAACAACAACTTAGGTTATAACTTAAGCCGTTGTTGGACTCCAACAGCGGCTTAGGTTTATAACCTAAGCTGGTGTTGGGAACAACGGCTTCAGTGATTTGCATACCATACAGTGTTGTTATTTGTTAGTTTCATTTATATGTATATAGGGGAGTGATCCCCTAAGATCTGGTCATATACCTTAGTTTAGGATCCAAATCTGAAGACTGTCCAATATCTGCACACATCGGGAGGCAGAAAAAAACCTTTAAAAAAAACAAAAATAACCTTTTCCCAATGGAGTAGGAGGGGGGGAACTGGAGGTGAAGGCGAAGGCAATCGGAGGTGGCGATGGTGGTGGAGATAGCGGTGGTGGTTATTGACTTGGAGGAGATGGTGATGGTGATGATTATGGTGGTGGAGATGGCGGTGGGGGTGATGGTGGAGATGGTGGAGGGGGAGACTAGAGGCAGCGGTGGAGATCGGTGGAGGTGGCAATGGTGGCGGTGGTGGTGGTTATTGATTTGGTGGTGACAGTGATGGTGATGGAGATGGTGGTGGGGTGGTGGCAGAGATGGTGGAGGGGGAGATGGAGACGACGACAGCGATTGGTGGTGGCGATGGTGGTGGAGATGGCGGTAGTGGTGGTGGTTATTGATTTGGAGGAGAAGGCGATGGTGATGATGATGGTGGTGGAGGAGATGGCGGTGTGGGTGGTGGCGGAGATGGTGGAGGGGGGAACTGGAGGCAGCGGTTATCGGTGGAGGTGGCGATGGCAGTGGGAGCAAGGGAGAGCAGAGCGAGATTGCAAGGGAAGGGAGAGATATAGATTAGATGAGAAGGAAAAGATGAATTTTTGTTGGTTTATTTTGGTTCGTGAGTGAAAACCGTTTTTTTTTCCGCTGGATCTTAACTGAAGTGTTTGGAGCTCTTATATCATAGCGGGTATTGGATCCTAAACTAAGGTATAAGACTAGATCTTATGAGATCACTCTTATATATATATATATATATATATATATATATATATATATATATATATATATGAGCTTTCTTCCGTTGCAAACGGGTCGGAAGCGGGTCTGTTCGCACAGACCTGTGCGAACTTCGATCTGGAAAGATCCAACGGTCCAGATTTTTTTTAATAAAATTTTGCCTTAACCCGTCCTTCCCAACGACGGGTTAAGGCAAAATTTTATTAAAAAATATAGCCTTAACCCGTCCTTCCCAAGAACGGGTTAAGGCTATCTATATTCATTTTTATTTCCATTCTGTTCGTCTTCTTCGGCGATTGCTCTCGCGCTCTTCTTCTTTCTTCAACGAACCCAACGGACCCAACGGAAAAGAAACCCTAATCCTTCGTCTAAACCCAAATCCTTCGTCTAAAACCCAAATCGATCCACATACCCCCGCTCCCCCCTCCTCCCAATTACAAAATCGAAACCCTAGCTTCTCTTCCCCTCTTCGATACGAAATTGAAACCCTAGTTCTCTTCCAAATCGATTGTTTTGCTTGATTTGGACCTATCTTGTAAGGTATACACTATTTCGTTACCTCAATAATCTACATTTGTATTATTTTTTTGAATTTGTGTGTAGTAAATTATTTAGAAATTGGGAAAAAATTTATATGCATTAGTAGATTTTAGATGTAGAATCGGGTTGACTTCAAGTATATTCAATTGCCGAATTATGTTGCTTGCATTAGTAATTTGTAGAATTAGAATTGTATATACGAAATTAGTTAGAAACTTTTCAGTGCGGTTATGGTTGAAAACCCTGCAAACGACCGTAAAAAAATACGAAACTTTCCGAGTAGGTTCGTCTCACGTAGTACAAGCCAACCCAAGTTGTAGAAGTGAGTTTCGACTCACGGTTCGAGAGATACGGCCGCGTATCGCTTTTGGTTGGAAAAAAACCAAGCAAAGCGGTAGACGGCCGTATCTCGCAAACCGTGACTCGAAGCTCGCTTCTACAAGTTCGGGTGGCTTGCCCTACGTGAATCCGACCAAGTCGAAAAGTTTTAAAATTTTCGGATGCCGTTTGTGCGGTTTTCTCAACTTCCTCGCATTACAAGTTTTAGACTTAGAATTTTCTAAGTGCGTATAGATTTGAAAACCCTTCAAACGACCTCCAAAAAATACGAAACCTTGCGAGTTGGTTGGTGTCACCTACGAGAAGCCAAACCAACTTGTAGAAGTGAGTTTCGACTCACGGTTCGAGAGATACGGCCGCGTATCGCTCATGGTTGGAAAAAAAACCAAGTTTAGCGGTAGACAGCCGTATCTCGCAAACCATGACTCGAAACTCGCTTCTACAAGTTCGGGTGGCTTGCCCTACGTGAATCCGACCAAGTCGGAAAGTTTTAAAATTTTCGGATGCCGTTTGTGCGGTTTTCTCAACTTCCTCGCATTACAAGTTTTAGACTTTCAATATTTTGGTGCGGTTAGAGTTGAAAACACTTCAAACGTCGTCCAAAAAATACGAAACTTTGCGAGTTGGTTGATCTCACTCAAACACAACCCACCTCAACATGTAGAAGTGGGTTTGGTATTACGGTTCAAGATATACGGCCGTGTATCGGTTTATTTGGGTTTTTTACCACCTAAACCATCTTACACGTCCGTATCTCTTCAACCGAGATTTGAAACTCACTTTCACAATTTGGGGTGACTTATGCTATGTGAATTCAACCAATTTCACATTCAGTCCTTTTTTTGTTTTCATTCGTGTGTTTTTTTCCACAATCTCGGTATGTTTGTTTTGTTGTCATTCGTACCAACCATATTTTAAATTTTTTTGGTAGATAGATAAATGGCAAGAACAAGGCAACCGAGAATCCCGTCCGAAAGCACTAGCGGCGCACCAACTACTGAGGTAAGATTGATTATTATTATTGGTTTTAAATACGAATATGTAACATTATCTCAATAATAACATTTGTTATATTTATTCGTGTAGGTTGGTGGCCGTCAATCTACATCTGCTGAGGCAGGTGCGTCGTCCTCGGTTCCCGTTACATCACCTGGACCCGTGGACACAAGCATACTTACCTTGCAACCCAAACACCGATCCGAAGCCGTGTGGAATGGGTCCGATAAAAAATGTAATTTCCGGAAGCACGCAGTTCTTCCTTTCGACCCCCGTATCACGCCGTATGTGGTGGAGGCCGGTTTCTACGGAGCTAGATTCATTCACTCAGTTAAGCTAGATCGGCCACTCCTTACAGCTCCAGTCGAGTGATGGAGGCCGGAGACCCACACATTCCACCTACCAGTGGGTGAGATGACTGTGACCCTACAAGATGTGGCAATGATAACTGGACTACCAATAGATGGAGTTGCCGTGACGGAGAACATGGACTTCGATCGAGTTGCGGTTGTTCGTGACTTACTCGGCATCGACCTGCAGTTGATAGTTAACGGAAAAAAAGAGGCCGTTGAAAAAGAAATCCGCGAAAATGTACCTGCAAATTTTGATGAAGATTTATTGTCTGAACAAATAGAAGCTGCGAAAGATAAAGCGGAGGAAGAAGTGATGGCTGAAACCTTCGATGGTAAATCACTGTACATCAGCTGGTTAAAATTTCAGTTCGAAGAGGAATATTTGGCCCCCGATTTGGACGAGCAAACCCTGACGTACTATGCACGTGCATACATTTTCAGCTTGATAGGGGGACTTATCTTCCTGAACTCATCCGGATCAACCGTGCCGCTAATGTACCTACGGTTGTTGAAGGATTTCCGGTATGCGGGTCGTTTTAGTTGGGGGAGTGCGGTACTGGAGCTACTATATAGGAATTTGTGCACATGTTCTTTAGGTAGCGTACAGATGGGTGGCCCAATGGTGCTACTGCAGATCTGGAGTTGGGAATGCATCCACATCGGACGTCCCCGTATTGTTGAGCTTACACCGGATTGGTTGGCCGACCCGGGGCAGCGGAGTTGTTACCTCCTCTAGGAGCATATTGGGCAGGCCGGCACACGTGGATCAATAACCCACGCCAAACTTTAACCTACTACAGAGATAAGTTAGACAACCTGCGGGACGAGTTCGTCAATTGGGAACCGTACTCGACCGACAGGTTGCAACGGGTTCCTCCAGTCTGCCTAGACAGATCCCTTTGGTTGACGGCTGCACCTCTTGTGAATTTTGGAGTTGTGGAGTTCCAGTATCCTGACAGAGTCTTGCGGCAATTCGGATATCAACAGAAGATTCCCGAGGTCAGGTCTTATGATAAAAAGTTGCACGAGGTCAGGGGAACGGAACGGGTGCCCAACTTCGATTGGGCTGATTACCATCGTTACCATGTAACCCACTGGAACACCATGCGGCGGCAAATGACACCGAATATGATGTACGTCGCGATACCATATGATGGCTCCCTCCAGCAGGCATACATGATGTGGTACAAGCGAATAACCCAGTTGTATGTTTCTCCAAGGCCGCCGTACCAGCTGGTGTGCAACTTCCGATTCCCCCTATCCAGGCAGAACCACCTCCAGCATATTCCTCCTCCCAGCCGATGTACCAACCAAAGGCTGAGACATATCGAAAAACGGTTAGTCAAATTTCATATAGTTTGTATGCATGTACTGTATTTAATTGATGCCGCTAATTATGAATGATGTTTAAATTGGAATTTTTCATCAACTGTAGATTGAAAACGCATGGGAGGTTGTTCGAACAGCTGCTCGCGTCCTGAAGACTAGGATACCCGAGAGCTTCAAGGAGGTAATCCGGGAGATGCTAGCCCCGTGCCGTCGGACTCTGGAGGACGCGGGTGAAGGTCCACAAGTTGAGGCCTATATGAGAGCCAACTTGCCATCAACAGGTTATAGGCGAAAACAAACTGTGAGTAGGGGAATTCGCATCACTGAGCCACAACAACTACAACTCCAACAACCACAAATTGAAGATGAGACGGCACCCCAGGAAGATGATGACCCTCAATCTCCCGAAACCGCGGGTAGACAACGAAATCCTGAACGAAAGAGGAACCCACCTGAACATCTATCACCAAGTGGTCGCAAACCGCGTGGTCGTAAAAGGTAGTATCTAACAATAGGTTGGTTAAGCGGTATTTTATTGTTTGGTTTTTAATTTTATTCCCTTCAAATAACTAAGAACCACTGTTTGTTTCTGTATTTGTAAATGTTGTAGATAATTATCGGGCATCCGCGAAACTCAACCATCAAGATAGTTGAAGGGATCCGGAAATGTAGTCGAACGATTGCACAATTTGTATATCAACTGTTTGTTTATATTTTTTGGTAGTGAATGACTTGTAATAGGTAGTTGTAAACAATACAGAAATGAAGTCGAACGATTTGGTGAGATTAGTATTGGCTAATGAATGTCCTATTTTTGAACTTCACATATATATGACAATTGATTTCTGAATTATTGTGGTTACCGCTATATATATGTAGTTGTATTGTTGTGAACTGAGTTCTCAATTCTTGTGCTATGAATTGTTGTTGTGAGGTTGTATTGTTGTCAACTCAGTATCAGTATTCTTGTGAGTTGTTGTGAGGTTGTATTTTTCACCAAGACACCTGTACTGATTGGTCCGAAATATCCCTACTTAACCCGTCATTTTAGATAACGGATTACCTACACCTAACCCGTCATCGACAATAACGGGTTAAGTAGACATATATTGGCCGAAGTTTTTTAACCTACTGGTCTGTACATGATATAGTTCTGCCAAAATAGGTAAACTTAACACGTTATTGACAATAACGGATTACTTGTACCTAACCCGTTATCCACAATAACGGGTTAAGAAGACATATATTAGCCGAAGTTTTTTAATCTCAGGTCTGTACATGATATAGATCTGCCAAAATAGGTAAACTTACCCCGTTATTGTCAATAACGGATTAATGTAACCTAATCCGTTATCGACATTGACGGGTTAAGAACACATATAATGGCAGACGATTTTGAGTCCCAGGTTTTTAGTTGACAAAGTTCTGCCAAAATAACTCAGCTTAACCCATTATTGAGAATAACGTATTAAGAACAATTAACCCGTTAACCATTAATAACGTGTTAAGTAGATATATTGGCAGAAGAATTTTCATCTCAGCTCTGTAGGTGATCAACTTCTGTGAAAATTGTTTTACTTAACCCGTTATTGTTAATAACGTGCTAGGATAACTTAACCCGTTATCCTCAATAACGGGTTAAGTAAGAAGATGTTTTTATCCTTTCTAAAAATTAACCCGTTACCATTAATAACGTGTTAAGTAGATATATATTGGCAGAAGAATTTTCATCTCAGCTCTGTAGGTGATCAACTTCTGTGAAAATTGTTTTACTTAACCCGTTATTGTTAATAACGTGCTAGGATAACTTAACCCGTTATCCTCAATAACGGGTTAAGTAAGAAGATGTTTTTATCCTTTCTACAAATTTCTCCACTCTTTGCGAGAATTATCTCCTGAACTGTGCAAGGTGACATTAATATGCCCATGAATTGTTTATAATTTTTATTAATTTCCATTTACGTCCTCGTAACTAACCACTATAAATTTGTTACCATAATAAGTGTTCTAAAAGTTAAAAAATTAAATTACGAGATTTTTGGACCAAGGGTTAGGGGGGGTTAGGTTAAGATAGGGTTAGTGTCGGGTTAGGGTTAGGGTTAGGTTAAGATAGGATTATTGGTGAGTGTATATTTTTTGTTTTGATTAATTAGATTCATATTTGTGGATCCCCACATTTATATTTGACTTTGCAACATGTGGAACCACATGTAAAACATGGCAAGTATCTTAATTTGTGGTACAAGTCGTTAACTTGTAGTACATTAACGGGCCGTTCTAAATTTCCAGACCAAATGTAAAACATCCATCCATCAGTCAATGAAATTGAAGGTTCAAATCAGGGCTAATCAAATATATCTTCCCCCACATGTCTTTATTGTGCTACTACATGTGAACTTGTGCCCCCACATGTGATCAGATCCAGTTCTTGTTAGCTAAGTAATTAGATCCGGTGGCATAGCGCTCTAATAACACAGAGGTGCTTTTCCATTAGGAATACCATCATCATCACAGTTGATCCAAATCTGTATTGGTCCTTTTGTACGTGGATGTGGGGATCTACATGTGGTTTTTCCCCCATATAGGCTACATGTGGGGATCTACATGTGGTTTTTCCCCCATATAGGCTACATGTGGGATCTACATGTGGTTTTTTCTCCATATAAGCTACATGTAGTGTTGTCATCTAAGCCAAGTGACCACCACAAGCAAGAAAAATTTGAACATACACCTAAGTGAGAAAAAGTACCAAGCTAAACAAGCAGAACTCAGCACCCGCCTACTATTATTGCACACTTCAATATGGGAAAAAACTAAACTACATAACCACATGTGCATCCCCACATGTAGCTTATATATGAGAAAAATCCTATGTACAGATCCAGTTCTTGATGGCCAATTAATCTCATCTGATGACGAGATGTGGATCACGTGACGCATCTAGTTAGGCTTTTCCATTAGAAATACCAGCATGTGGGGATGTACATGTTTTTTCCTCGTATACGCTATATGTGGGGATGTACATGTGTTTTTTTAATGTATAGGGTACATGTGGGGATATACATGTGGTTTTTTCCTCATCATTTCGTCTCTATCTTCTTCGTGTCATGGCCTCCTAAAAACCAACAAATGCTACATGTAGTTTTTCTCTTTACATGTGGGGATCTACATGTGGTTTTTTGTAGCCACGTGGGGGATCAACATTTGGCTATGTACTTTAGGTAATTCCCATTTTTGAACTTGTTCTAATACGAAGTGAAAAAGAGTGGAAACTCTAACCCTACATTAACCCTAACCCTAATCCCTTACATGTTACGTGGCGAGGAATTGAAATAAATAAAAAACAAGATCTAACCAAACCCCTAACCCCCGCTAACCCTTACCCTGCCCTTAACCTACTGTAACCCTACTCTAACCCTACAAATTACTCTAACCCTACAAAGTACTCTAACCCAATCAAAAATTATATCTAACATAATTATTTAAACCGGTCTAACTGAAATCGTGTAAATTACACTTAAAAATTTATCTGTTTACAAACAAAATTTGAAATCGCGTAACGAACATCTATGGAAAGCTGATTATATAAAATTTTATGAGCAGGTTTTTTGAAGCAGGTTTTAGTAAGGTCAATGTGGTGTTTGAATAATTTATCATAAATTGTTTTCATTAAGTGAACTACTTTATATGTTATATTTACAAACTTGTTTACACATTTTTTTACAGGCGATTTAATAATTATAAGTACTGCCGATATAGATACACTTAACTCGTTATTAACAATAACGGGTTGTATGTACTTAACCCGTTATTGTCAATAACGGGTTAACATATATTGGCAGAACTTCGCCATCTACTTATGCATGTAGCCATAAACTTCTGCAAATATAATTACACTTAACCTGTCGTTGGTGATAACGATCTTTGTTAACTTAACCCGTTATCTGTAACAACGGGTTACGTTGACAAAGATTGGCAGTGGTTCATCATGTAGAAACCGAGTTTTGGCATAGATGTTGTATGTACTTAACCCGTTCTTGGCACCGACGGTTTAAGTGTAATTTACCCGTTGTCACCAACAACGGGTTATTTGATGAGCATTGTTGTGTACAAGATTGTTGTCATATCATGCTCCCCTCCTTCTAATCTTCCCTATAATCTTCCCTACAAGATTGCTGTCCTTGCTGCTCTTTTTTCAAGACTTGTATCATACCTTGGTTGACTAACATATCCTTCTTGTCTTCTTCGTCTTCTTGTAGATGGCACCCTTGTCCCCTCCTTCTTGTGTTGATCCATTTCCTATTGCTCAGCAGTGTTCTGCTCTGTAGGCTATCATATCATGCTCCCCATCCTTCTTTTTTCTAGCCTATAACTGAGAGAGTTGAACTCATTTTTTCAAATGAGTCTTCTCTTCTTCTCTTCAAGAGAACTCAAATGAGAGACTTCAATTTTCATAACTCAGTAGATGAAAAAATATGAGGAATCAGTGTTCTCTTCTTCTCTTCAAAACCGCTCTTTCCTTCCTAATAGGGAGGAAGAAGTTTGAGTTGTAGAAGAAATTTGAGTTCAAGGATGGTCGCCTACAATTGTTCTTGTGTATAAAGATGCAGGAGTAGAGAGACTTGTGCATGAACATTTCAGTGTACAAGTGCATGCTCGGTTTCTCTCAAGGGGTAGTAGGGAGGGCCGCCGACTCTGCCTTTTTTTTTCCCTTCATTTCTCTTAGTATTCTTTTTTCTATCTTTTAGATGTGTTTGCATAAGTAGCAATTGTCTGCCTTTCATACACATTCGTTCTCCATTGTTACACAGAGTGTAAAAATTCTCGGCTTTCGTCGGACAGAGTAGTGGTGGGTGTCACAGTGTATTTATGGTACTTTTCAGCTTCTTGGCATGCACACCTCACAATCGTGCAACAAATAGTACGAATATGAGGAGTGCGTGCCAAGAAGTTGTTAAGTACTTTGAATATACGGTTACACCCACTACTACTCAATCCGACGAAGCGGAGAATTTTTACCTCTGTGTAATAGTGGTGAACTAATTTGTATGCAGGGGGGACAACTGGCTACTTATGCATTCAAAATAAGGCAGAATCAGCAATCCTTCCTTCCACTTCGAGAAGAAAGCGAGCATGTACTTGTAAACTAAATTAATTTCAATTTAGGAGTAGAGTATCAAAGGATGACTTTGTAATGTCAACTAGCTTGAGTCATGTACAATTTTGTATGTTGCTTCAAACAATATGTTCTTGCCAGTTTGTAATGTTCCTTTATATGAATAAATTTGGTTTTGCAAATGGCTTGTTGTGAATGAATAAATTTGTATATGTATCAACAAAAGAAGATATATCCAACACCCGCGAAAGTTAACATACATATTTTTAAGCGGAGAATGAACAAATATGTATATGTATAAACAAAAGAAGATATAGTCCACAAAGTTGAAAGCTCTGTAAAAAAATATTAACCTAACCCGTCATCCCCAATAACGGTTTAGGGATCTAAAACCGTCGATGCGAATAACGGATTAAGTGGAGAGATATTGGCCGAACTAAAACCCCTATATGTGAAGTATTGGTTAAGGACTGCCAATATCTATCTCCTTAACCCGTTATTGAGGATGACGTGTTACGTTATCTTAACCCATTATCCCCAATAACGGTTAAGGTATAGAGTATCTGCCAGCATCTTTTTTTTCAATACTGCATACATTTTTACAATTTTCCACAATATAGATATATCATCCAGAAAATACACAATCTCCAACACAAATAACAAATATGTTCACATCGGCATCCAGACAATTTTCATTAACACAAAATTCACAAACAGAACGAGTTGCCCAAATTGCACACATCTACCAATTTCACAATTTTCGACATAAATAAACATTCGCTACCCAAATACAAGATCAAAATCCATAGCAACATATTTTTGTTCACAAATACACAAAATAAACTGACATACAGAGATAACATTCTGATTAAATACATCATTAATTTACTTGTACCAAACAGATATATTCAATTATCCACATATATATACAATCCAAAAACAATGAATTTTTCAACGCATTGCTTCTTTCCATTGGGCGCGTTTTTTTTGTTTCATTCCGGACCTATACCAGAAAAAAAAAAGGTTAATAATCGAGTCGAAATTAATAATTATCTACACGAATAAATATAAAATTCAGCAATTATTCGGTGATTATTTTGAAAGTTTGATATGACATACATATTTAAGTACTTAAAACCCCCTAGCACGAACCTTCGCCTTCGTCATCATCACTCTTTACAGCGTTTGGAGCTTCTTCATTCCCCACCGATCCACTAAATCAGGAAGAAGAATGAGTTAGTACCGACCAAATTAACATTCATTAAGTCCAATTAACAAATACAAAATCTCGGGTATAATACCTTGCTACATTTTTTGGGCAATTCCGTGAATCATGACCTACGACACGAAGGCATGTCCTGCAAAGTCTTGGCCTCTTCGTTTTTTGACCTTCTCTTATAGACTTCAACTGTTTTCCTTTAGGCCTCCCCTTTGTGGTGCACTGTACAGGGTCACCTACATGTGCATGTGCATGTACATGTCCACCACTCTCAGGTTGTGCACTACCTTCATGTGGTGTGCTGTTCACTGACTCAATCTTAGCAAAGCCTTCAATTCCCTTCAGCATGTGGTCGAGCATGTACTTGTATCCTCGCTCTGAAGAACAACCAAGATCGACCAAATATCTTGAGTGCATACTCAGTTCACAATAACGAGAGGCAAAATTGTCGCCCATACTATTGGAAACCGGTATACTGCTTCTCCTCAGTTGATCCCTGGTCCATCGCCTACAAATATATTGCTCGGGTAGTGCGGTGTGATCTGTGAACCGAATAACTGCCAGTAGATATTTGCAGGGAATGCCTACGAAGTCGTACATGGAACAAGGACATTTAGCAATTTCAGTGATTTTACAATAAGAAATCACCCTCCCCGGTTCTGAATTTCCACAAACTGTTACAGAATAAGCTGCACTATCCGGTGTATCCATACTCGCAATTAAACTCACATTAAGTAATAAGCTTTTAACAACTTCTTGTTGAAATTTGTAGAAAATCTTCAAAGTGTATGTCCCTGCCATTTGTGACTCCAATGCCCATTCGGTCTTCAATTTTGGCCGCTCCTCGCGATTACGATGTGTTTCTTTAAGTTCATCGTGTCTTTGTTTTACTAAGAGTCGGTCAAAGAAGACGGCAAATTCATGTAGTGAGTACTTTTTATGAGTATGGTGCTTCAAGGATGAATGTAGCGATTCGCTACGTTGGGTACTCAACATGCCCCCCCAAAATGAGTCTCTTGCGTACACAGGAGCCCATTTTTCGCGAATCTCAAATTTTTCCTTCAACCATTTGTTATTCTCCAGTTTGTACTGGGAGATCAAATTTTTCCACTTCTGTTCGAATTCTGTTTTAAATTCCGCTGTATAAATGATAGTCTTCAAAGCATCCCTGAACTCATCAACGTTATTCGGCATTCGAACTTCATGCGGTAGCTTATCCAAAATATGCCAAATGCAATATCTATGTGACGTGATTGGAAAAACTTTGGAAATTGCAGAAGTTATCCCACGATCCTCATCTATCACGATAATGATTGGATCACAGCGCATTGCAGCTCGCCACTTTTCAAAGAACCACTCAAATGAGGATGTCTTCTCATTGGGGATGAACCCACAACCTAGGAATATTGATTGCCAATGATGGTTGAATCCAACAAATGGTACGAACAACATCCCGTATCGGTTTGTGATGTAGGTAGCGTCAAAGTAGAGAACATCCCCAAATACTTCGTAATTCTTTCTAGCGATACCATCCACCCAGATACAATGTGACAATCGCCCTTTGGGATCACATTGGTAATCAAAATAGAATGAAGGATCGGTCTCCTTTTTGGATTCAAAAAACTCAAGTAGCATTTGTCCGTCATGTCCTATTAAACCCTCCATCTCGTTTCTCCTCAGATTTCTGACATCGGTTTCGGTGAATCCAATTTTCCCATTACCTCCACTTGCACCTTCAAAAAATAACATTTGTTTGTATACAGTGACATTAGCTTCGGTAAGTTGACCAATTACTTTTTTATCTGTCTTAGTCAATTCACGGTTTCGAGGTAGCAAGTGACGTCTACCGGGTGAAGTAAATTCGTGATTGTGTGCTTCATTTAACGAATAAAGAATCCACGAATTACTTTGTGAATTACTTTGTGGGTTTAGTTTGACACGGACGAAAGCTTTGCAACCCGTTCTGGAAGTTGTACCTCGTCTCGTTTCATTATGACTATTCGGTGACTCCCAGGCCTTTATTACAAACATATGATTTATCCACTACATCATTTCCCTTATATTTATTTCCACCATTACGCATAGAGAATCCCGCACATTTGCAATATGATGAATAAAATTTTTCCGCTTCCACAAGAGTGGGAAATGTCATACCAATCTTCGGTTTTAGGTGCTCGTCAACATGAGGAAGATACTCACCAATTTGTTGTGCACGAACAAATTTCTCTCCGGCAACAAAACTTCCTTCGAAATTGTCCATACCTAAGAAACCGTAAAAAGGAGAACAGTTAGGGGTACTAAACCGTTGTATTTGGTGTTTTTATAAGTGCGCAAGCCACCACAACTTGTACAAGTCAGTTTCTACTAACGGTTCCAGAAATACGGCCGTGTATGACTTTATTTGAGTTTTTTCCAAACAAAACCGATACGCGGTCGTATCTCTCGAACCGTGCGTCGAAACTCACTTCTACAACTTGGGGTCACTTCTCATAGGGAACACCAACCAACTCGCAAAGTTTTGTATTTTTTGGAGGTCGTTTGAAGTGTTTTCTATTCGGCCCGTTTTTAAAAAATTGAAGCAAAACTTCTCATTTGAGGAGTCAAAAACTTCTCATTTGAGGAATTGAAGCAAAACCGCACAAACGGCATCCGAAAATTATAAAACTTTCCCAATTGGTCAAATTCACGTACCGCAAACCACCCCAACTTGTAGAAGTGAGTTTCGTCTCACGGTTTGCGAGATACGACCGTATACAGCTTTATAATGATTTTTTTCAACCGAAAGCGATCCGCGGCCGTATCTCTCGAACCGTGAGTCGAAACTCACTTCTACAAATTGGTTTGGCTTCTCATAGGGGACACCAACCAACTCGCAAAGTTTCGTATTTTTTGGAGGTCGTTTGAAGGGTTTTCTAATCGACCCGCACTTAGAAAATTCTAAGTCTAAAACATATAATGCGAGGAAGTAGAGAAACCGCCCAAACGGCATCCAAAAATTATAAAACTTTCCGACTAGGTCAAATTCACGTAGGGCAAGCCACCCCAACTTGTAGAAGCGAGTTTCGAGTCACGGCTTGCGAGATACGACCGTATACCGCTTTATAATGATTTTTTTCAACCGAAAGCGATCCGCGGCCGTATCTCTCGAACCGTGAGTCGAAACTCACTTCTACAAATTGGTTTGGCTTCTCATAGGGGACACCAACCAACTCGCAAAGTTTCGTATTTTTTAGAGGTCGTTTGAAGGGTTTTCTAATCGACCCGCACTTAGAAAATTCTAAGTCTAAAACTTATAATGCGAGGAAGTAGAGAAAACTGCCCAAACGGCATCCAAAAATTATAACTTTCCGACTAGGTCGAATTCACGTAGGGCAAGCCACCCCAACTTGTAGAAGCGAGTTTCGAGTCACGGCTTGCGAGATACGACCGTATACCGCTTTATAATGATTTTTTCCAACCAAAAGCGATACGCGGCCGTATCTCTCGAATCGTGAGTCGAAACTCACTTCTACAACTTGGGGTGGCTTCTCGTAAGGGACACCGACCAACTCGCAAAGTTTCGTATTTTTTGGAGGTCGTTTGAAGGGTTTTCTAATCTACCCGCATTTAGAAAATTCTAAGTCTAAAACTTCTCATGCGAGGAAGTTCATGAAACCACACAAACGGCATCCGAAAATTATAAAACTTTCCGACTTGGTCGGATTCACGTAGGGCAAGCCACCCGAACTTGTAGAAGCGAGTTTCGAGTCACGGTTTGCGAGATACGGCCGTGTACCGGCTTTAGTTGTTTTTTTCCAAACAAAACCGATACGCAGTCGTATCTCTCGAACCGTGCGTCGAATGTCACTTCTACAACTTGGGGTCACTTCTCATAGGGAACAACAACCAACCCGCAAAGTTTCGTATTTTTGGGAGGTCGTTTGAAGTGTTTTCTAATCTAACCGTTTTTAAAAAATTCTAAGTCAAAAACTTCTCATATGAGAAATTGAAGCAAAACCGCACAAACGGCATCCGAAAATTATAAAACTTTCCGACTTGGTCGAATTCACGTAGGGCAAGCCACCCGAACTTGTAGAAGTGAGTTTCGAGTCACGGTTTGCGATATACGGCCGTGCACCGCTATACTTGGTTTTTTTCAACCGAAAGCGATACGCGGCCGTATCTCTCGAACCGTGAGTCGAAACTCGCTTCTACAACTTTGGGTGGCTTGTACTACGTGAGACGATCCTACTCGGAAAGTTTCGTATTTTTTTACGGTCGTTTGCAGGGTTTTCAACCATAACCGCACTGAAAAGTTTCTAACTAATTTCGTATATACAATTCTAATTCTACAAATTACTAATGCAAGCAACATAATTGGGCAATTGAATATACTTGAAGTCAACCCGATTCTACATCTAAAATCTACTAATGCATATAAATTTTTTCCCAATTTCTAAATAATTTACTACACACAAATTCAAAAAAAATAATACAAATGTAGATTATTGAGGTAAAGAAATAATGTATACCTTACAAGATAGGTCCAAATCAAGCCAAACAATCGATTTGGAAGAGAACTAGGGTTTCGATTTCGTATCGAAGAGGGGAAGAGAAGCTAGGGTTTCGATTTTGTAATTGGGAGGAGGGGGGAGCGGGGGTAAGTGGATCGATTTGGGTTTTCGATGAAGGATTTGGGTTTAGACGAAGGATTAGGATTTCTTTTGCGTTCGGTTCGTCGAAGAAAGAAGAAGAGCGCGAGAGCAATCGCCGAAGAAGACGAACAGAATGGAAATAAAAATGAATATAGATAGCCTTAACCCGTTCTTGGGAAGGACGGGTTAAGGCTATTTTTTTTAATAAAATTTTGTCTTAACCCGTCGTTGGGAAGGACGGGTAAAGGCAAAATTTTATTAAAAAAATCTGGACCGTTGGATCTTTGATCCAACGGTGATCGAAGTTCGCACGGGTCTGTGCGAACAGACCCGCTTCCGACCGTTTGCAACGGAAGAAAGCTCATATATATATATATATATATATATATATATATATATATATATATATATATATACACATATATATAACAATTATTGTATGATATTTACACATTTTACAGGAGTAAATCATCATCGACAGTCGGTGAATTTTGGAGTAGGACTTTCACCTAATGAGAAGGCGGGATCGTTTGTTTGGTTATTTAAGAGATTTCGAAGTCATGGGGGAAAAACCTATTGCATTTATTACAGATTTGTGTCCATCAATTGGTAGTACAATAAAAGATGTTTTAGATATAACAAAACACTATTGCATGTGGCAAATACTCAATAAGTCGTCAAGAAAGGTGAACCCGAATTGGCCTCAGACAAAAACTTCAATGATGATTTTTCATCTTGTCAAGAACGGGAAAGTTATAAAAAACAGATGAGTTGGAAGTTGAAAATGATGCATGAACAATGTTAGACATGGATATCAACATGTTCCAAAGAAACTTTTTTGCTGGAATGAGAACAACACAACGCATCGGAAGTATAAATTTTTTCTTCAGTCATTTTGTTAGTCAGAGGAATAGATTGGTGGAATTTTATTCAATATTTGAGAAGGCATTGGAGCAACAAAGACATAATGAATTGAAAGCAGACCATGAAGCAATCTATACCAAGCCAAAGGCGAAACTAAAGAGTTAATTAAAGAAACAAATGAAAGAGGCCTACAAACATGCAAACTTTTATTTGTTTCAGAATGAGTTGTTCAAAAGTTGTGTCAATTGTGCAACAAAAAAAAAGAGGAAGGAGATCTGGCATTTTTCATTGTTCGAGAAAGAAAAGATAATAAGAAACTTAAATATTGCATAATGTCTGAATAGGAATTTCCTTCTCGACATTTTTCTTCTTGTTTCTAGAAATGAATTTGTTAATGAGCTTCCTAGCTACTACATTATGAGGAGGTGGCTAAACTTGGAACAAGTGCTTCATTGTTTGATGTTGACGAATGAGTTATGCGGAACGTCAAGTAACATATATGGGTTCAACTTATCAAAATTGTGGGATGAACTTTCAGAATACATGCATCTTGCTGGATATTCCAACAAGACCTTTTACATGCTATGGAGAGAAGTAAAAAATCTTAAAGATGAACTACTTAAAATAAAAAAATGACCCAGGGGCCGATTTAAAGAAGACGAAAGAGAGATTCAATAAAGATGTTCTTCCAACTTTAGTTAATATCAATATTCGTATACCCAATATTTCAAAACGAAAGGATGCGGTAAAATATTGAAAAGAGGGAAAATCAATGTGTTTTACCGCTTACATTAGATTGATATGGGTGAAGGTCAAGATTAATGAGCCTCATTGTGTTTAGATGACCATAAGAGATAATGGTTATCTGGCAAGTGGTACCAAGTATATCTAACTTTCACTCTTTCCTGATAGTATGCCAGTTTTTAGCCCTTCATGTAGTATTTGCTCCTCCATTTCAAGTGTTTACCTGAAGTGCCCCTTTCTCCCTAATGTCATTCTTCAGTAGATATAGATGTCATTTTATATTTGCATTTTACATCCACAAATGATTATTATAACTTACACACAAATTTATCCCCCCTACAATGATCCATGGCATACTTGAACAAACTTGAATAAATCATAATGTAATACTTCTTATGCAATTGCGTCCCTTGGAGTTTTTGACAATTTCAGCTACAGTTACACAGTCACCTATTTATCTCTTTAGGGATTATTTTGTTAGTATGTATTTAGTATTAGATAGGATGGTAAAGTTTTTTGTTACATTTGCTTTTTTAGAAGTTATTCTATTTACGTTGCAAAGTTATGCTCTGGAGTGGCTAACAATTGTAAGTAACTAATATTTGGGTATACTTGGATGAATTTTAGGTTATGAGAGTTATTTTCCCGTGCCGAGTAGCAATTCAAGTTCCTAAAATAACTGCAATGAAGGAAGTATTTGTTGATGTCTTTTTTAATACGAATGATAAGGCCTTTATGTGGCAGCGCCAACTTTTCATTTATTCAAAAAGCTAAGAAGCTAACACATGAGAATCATGGTTTACTTACTCTTGGAACGACTTATGAAAAAGTATTTATTTGTTATCAATAACCGTAGTTTTAAATGTTTAATCTTATTGCTAAGTCAAAGTTTATGATGTTTCCCTCTTAAGATCAGTGACAATTTGTTTACTCTTTGGCCTAACCTTAAGTGCACCTCTTGCACGTGATGCAATTTTTAGCTATCCTATTTGCTGAACTCAATGATAATTATTTTGGCTTTACAGAGTTGTTCTTGTCCTGTGTTATGTGCACTTTGAGTAATACCACCTCTTTATAAGATGATGTGTGGTTTTGATTTTTTGAAACAGATTTTGCTGGCCATTATTATTTGCTTTTATTGTAAGTGTTTTCCTGTGTTGTTCATTCACAAAATGAGTACATGTGATGCTCCTTCAACTCTTCCATTACGTATCCGTTTATCATTATAACCAACTACCCTAGATCCAAATTTTGATAAATGGATAGATTGTTCATTTTTTTATGAAGCTTATATCTTGCTCTTTGTCTTTTCTGCTCTAATTTGTGTCTAAGATTCTTTGTATATGCCTTTTATTTTGAATTCCCACCATATAAGAATTGAATTATAGTCATATTGTTTTGGTAGTAGTCAAATTTATAACGATTTTAACTGTATGATATATATTTCTTATTGCTTATTTGTTTCTAATTCGTGCAATGTTTGGTCATGTTAATTAAAATTTGGTTTGTCCCAACTTGGACACTTCACGTGGATCTTTTTCCTCTACATACCTGATCAACAATATTGATTTTTCTTTTTTTCTTCGAGCCCATGTTGATACTCCTTAACAAAGACAATTGATCTGTTTTCATATCTTAAAAGATTTTATAGGATAGAGTCTGTGGTGGCACCCATTCCAGATAATGTTGTTGGCAATCTTGATGCGAGTTTTTTTTCCCTATTAGGCAGTGTACAACTTTTTCTTTACTAGGTCAATGGGTGCATCAAGTATTCTATTGAAATCCAAGATTCAAGGATCTAATGACAATAAAAGATTGAAGTATTGGACAAAATTTTTTAAGTATGGGAATTGGGATTTTGCAGCTAAACTAATTGAGCATATCAATTTAGTTGGTTTCTTCATGAACTTCCAATAACTCCCAACTACGAATGCTTATGAAGTGATAATAGCCACACTTGGGGAGAGCATGATACCACGCACACATCTATGGGCAAGCATGTTTCTGAACCGAAATAAAAAAAGATGCAATAGTGACCTATATATTAAACTAGCACACTTTAAGATGGGGAAAAATTCATAACCGACCAAAAATGAACAAAAGATGGGTATTAACATCACAGTATATGAAGCAAGCTTCAAAATCGATATGGATGTACACAAGAAGACATAGTTCACTGGTTCCTCCCTCGACTTCCCTTCTCGATGGCCCAAGATATGTGGTCTGACCTCTTTTTCGGAAATGAAGAAGGGGCGTGAGGAGAGAGACAGAAAACGCATGAGAAACGAGGTGGAGGGCGTGAGGAGAGAGAGAGAGAGAGAGAGAGAGAGAGAGAGAGAGAGAGATGAAGAGGAAGAAAAGAAATTGATGAACGTTTTGACTTGAGGGATTGGTTGAGAGAGGGAAAAAAATCTAGGGTTTTTTATTTGCAAGGAGAAAGTGAACTGATTATTTTTAAAAACTGGGTTTTTGAGTAAACTAACTCAAATTATTCAGAACCTTCCATTTTACTTTACCTATAACTAAGGGTCAATATGAGGGATTCTCATCTTCTAATCTAAGACCGCTTCTCATTGGATCGCCCTTCTATATATGTATCAAACATTAGTGTGCCTGTGTGCACTTGCATATTTCAAATGTTGATTTATAGTGTATTGCCACATCATTGTCCATACATCTTACCTATTAAGGATTGGTAATTTTGTCATATCAATGCTGTATCATACTTGTGCCATGATTCGAACAGCATATCAAACCAGTAACATGAAGAACACGATTGAAACACAGTTCCAACAAAATAACTTAAAAAGATATCTCAAACTTGGGATTTCCCTGATACACCCAATACTACCTCTCAGTTCCACCTATAAAGTGTAACTTTTGGAATTGTAACTTGAAAGGTAGAATTGACTGACTGGGAGTTTATACTGGGGGCTTTACGGTAATTTCAAGTTTCACACACTGGGGACAGAGGCGCTCCAGGTGCGCGCTCAAACGTGTATCAAATTTGCCCAGGTTAATTACCGAAGTGCATTGCTTAACATCTTTCATCACATCACCTCTTTCACAGATTGTTATTGAAACTGCTAGAAATGTAAATAAAGCAGTAGCCTTGAAATTGAAAGCTAAACCTCAACTTAAAGAAAATGAAAGGAGGGTTTTAGATGCTTATTTGGTAAACAGATGCAAAAGGCATACCTTGAAGCGTGACATGTATCGTCCTTCTGGTGGTGCTGGAATACCAAGTATTTTCAATTCATCATAGGGTATTGGGCGTCTAGCACATACAGATAAAATTATTAATTTAAAAATCCTATCAATAAATACTAAAATTAAAGAAAAAATGAGAGAAAAAGATCATACAAAGGAGCTCGAAATGGTCTCTCTTGACCCCCAAACCGGAGCTGACCTGATTCCTTCTTTCCTCCAAGACCTCCCCCTGTTGAATAAATAGGTCAAATTGTTTTACTTGTAATAATAAACAATTTTGGAAGTTCCTCTTTACTAACCTAATCGTCGAGGAATCCATCCTGGCATCAACTGCTGTCTGTTGTAGTCTACAATCACTTCACTGCCATCAATGATAGAATGGTGTGCATCCTACACAAAAAGGAAAAGATATGAGAAGAAAATATAAGAAAGCAATACGGACAGACAGTGAAAGAAATGCTAACCATTGCGCTTGCAATATAACTCCTATTCTCATGGGAATTTATTAGGAACAGTCAGAATTTCAATGAACTTGTAGAACCAAAAACCAATATTGTATTAAGTTCAGCTTGTCCGTAAACTCCATATCTTAGCCACCAAGTTCAGAGATCTCGATGGTCCTCATATTGCCTACTTGTAAATAACTAAGTCACACTAGTTATTTGATTGAAAAAGATCATTTTGCTTATAGTATTGAAGTCTATTTTGTTTTTCTCATTTACAAAAAGATCAAAAGAAACCCATTACTTCTGAAGTATGGGAAATGGTGGAAATTTTCTTAACTGGTAACGGTCATTCATAGTTAATATTCACTTTGACAACTGTATTTTCTTGCTCTATTTCTTTATACTTTTTTTTTTACAACCTTTTCTTCTACCTCATTTAACCATACTAAAAATTCATTTATAATTAAATTGCCACATGAAATTCAGATAAAAGTTTAACTACAGACCTATTTACTGACAGCCTGATTTGAGTTTTATCTACATTTAAGAACGCTAATTGCCTTTAAAAAATAAAGGAATTTTCTCTTTATTATCTACTCAAAAAAAGTGGTATGAGCACAATTCATAAGCGTTGTTCGAGTAACTTTTTAATTAAGAGAAAACTTGGGCTCTCCCAGTAAAATCCTAAGCAAATTTCCAAAGAAAATATGCATGTGCAAATCCATAATGATTTGCATTGCACCAGAAATAAATTCACCAGTAATGAAAAACTTAGGGAAATATGACGTTAATGCTCTTTTACTAAACATGCGATACTCGAACAGCTTTAGGAAGAATATAGTAAGGTGTGGAACCTCATATGCACGGCGCATTTCTCTGTCAGTTTCATATTCGACAAAGGCATAACCACGTGAGGCACCAGTCACTGCCAAAATAATCAAATTTCCATGAAACATGTCAGTACATCAACTAGTTACACAAAATGAAAGGCAGGTGTACTAAATAATATAAAGATAAATTTTAAGCAAGTAGCATAAAGTGTTTTGATAATTCAATCATCATGACAAAGCACGCACAAAAATCATAAAAGTACCAGGTATGGAAGTATAAACAGAGATGATAAAATACTTTCAGAAGCATGAACAAATAAGAATTCTAATTTCTAAATACTGGCCATTGTAGTATAGTGTTCTCTGACAAGATCAATCAGGCAAGTGAAAGCTTCTAAATCTCGGATATCAGAATAATCCTGGTTAGCAGTCTAACATATCGGATATGATACCTCTGGTATATTCCATCAGACAATAAGTTATGTATTTTGATAACTAAAGAAAAGATCATTAATTGCAGATGTCATCTAATAGAATGCCTGCAAAGACATGATTCAAGCAAATATATATTCAGTGTAATAAACATATAGAATAAATTATTTTTAAAAAATCAAATAAAATGATGGTCAACTCAATCAACTCAATGCAGATTATTAACTCAATTAACTCCAGGGAAATGATGTGAGTGTTGTCAGAGAGTGATCACAATCGACCAATGGAGCTTGGAGCTTACGGGTGAGAATTTGGAGGGTAAGGACAAGGGATTTGGGTTTAAGGTTTCTTCTAGAGTAGAAAAGTATCTTAATAGGTGGATTTAGGTAATAAGGTGTCTGGT